>OZ010682.1:0-220976 GCA_963932265.1 Thymelicus lineola | reverse complement strand
AGCAGACGGGTCACCTGACTGGACACCGTCGCCTATGAAAATGAGAAATTCCAGAGGAATCGCCAATGTAGTGCCGGCTCTGACGGAGAACTATTTTTACATCTTTTTTGAAAAACCCCATGTCATCGCACTCCGAGTATACCTCAGAAGGAGGCTCATTTCATAGTTTGCACTTAGCACGGAGGTTCTCCTCGAGTCCAATCGATGTAATTGGAACTTCAGTTTCTATATTCAGAACAGCAGTTTCTATACTACACCCAGACAATGTGCAGAGTCCAAGTGAACAGCTGTTAGAGGCAGCGGCTCAAAGATCTTCTAAAAGAAGCTTTATGGTGGATCAACCAGTAGGTATTAGTACGCAATTATGGGCCTGGAGAGAAGTGGCAAAGAAGTGATTGAAATGGTAGAAGGTCCAAGTACATATTTGGTGAGGACAGAGGGGGGTGTATTACTGCGGCGCCATACTGATCAGATATTGTCTAGAGGAACTAGACAACTTAATGACAGTCCAGAGAGTCCAAGAATGGATCAACCTAGGTCGAGATCAACATCACCTGATCCACCTATTGTCATACCACCTCCAGAACAGTGGCCAGATATCATTGGAATTTCTACAGATGATTAATGTTGCTAATGTGTTGTTGATTTGAATCAGTTGTTTCAAATATAATACTGCCGTCATACGGTGAAAGGCCGTAACTCAATTTTTGACAAAAATGAGTTAAATATAGATTCGGAATCACCAAGAAATTTCCAACCTTTCTGTGTAGGTGATATAGCTCTAACTCAATCGTAGCCCGAGTTACAAGTAGATAAAAAGGCGTAACTCAGTCCCAGAAACGTTGTTACCTAGGATGAATAGCCATAAATTCGTTTTTTAAGCCCTTTCTTATTAGTAAAAGCAATTCTCATGTTTGAAAAGCCGTAATTTCATTTTTAGGCCTTTTCAAATTAGCATAATTCACCAGCAATGATTCGATATCCTACAATCAAAAACCCTAATAGACGTTAGGGCTTTTAATTATTGTATTCTCACCGAACTTTACTGTTAATTTTCAAATAACTTACATATTTTGAGTTATTGGTCGCGGCACGACCACTGACCAGCAACAGACTCGCTACCGACGCCACCCTTAATGCGTGCACTCATGGATCGCGGCCTAGTGCACCAGCGGCACATAATTATTATAAGAAATTGTAACATATTATTTAAATTCATTACAAGTACCTATTGAGTAAACGAGTAGTTTTACTTCTAATCAACCAATGACCACTTACCATCAGGTGGCCTGTCTGCTTTTTCTTCAGTCCTTCAGGATATAAAAAAAGACATTTTGTCAAAGACTGATAATAATAAATAAGTTTTATGTCACCAAATCTTATGAAGATACTAATGATAAAAGGCGTAATGTTTTAATTAAGGCTTTTCTATTTAAAAGGAATAACAGTATAAAATCTTCGATTCTAGCGAGAAAAGACGTTAACTGAAATCATAACAAGAAAAGACCTAACTATCTAGTTGAGGCTTTTCTGTTTAGGGTTGTATAATTTTCCTTATATTTTTTCTAAAATGAAAGGGAAAATTGAATTTAAAAAAAAAACTGTGTTTCAGTTTATAATTAAAACCAAATGTAATAGAAAAAAGGAATTATTATACGAATTATCAAAGATTAAAATCATAAAAAAAGCCTGTAGATAGTGCTTAAAACTTTGCTTCAGACAAAAGTGCAATTATCTCAAAACTACTTTTTCGTAGTTACGGCCTTTCACCATATGGGGGCAGAATATGTTATAGCGTTGTAATATTGAGGGAAGGTATATTGTGTATTTATATTTTGAAGTGTCACTGTGAATATTAAATGCATGTAGGTAGTAAAATAATAAAGTTAGTTTTTGCTGTCATGTCAACTGAGAGTTTCATTTTAATTATTATTATTAATTTATTAATTTATATTATTATTGTATAATTACATTTTAATATTTATTACTGTAATTTGATTGAAGTAACTTTTATCTTTAACCACTGAAATCTGTTATTGTTGCATTATTATCAAGTCGTTTACACATGGAAGTGAAGTAACACTAATCAAATGTTTTGTATTTTGTATTATATATACTATTCTTGTCACAGTGTTTACTTTGTTTGTGTAACATATAGAAATAAATATAATAAATAAATCAATTACTCGAGATTTCAACTTCTCTCAACTTCTTTCAACACTTTAACTCGTGGGAAGCGCGGTACCCTGGAATTAAGGCGCTATGATAAAATTAGAGGTAAACGCGCAAAATTGGTCTCCGTATATTGATCTCAATTAAATTGACCCCATTACGAGACTTGCTTCAAACAGTTCTTGATTTCAGAGACAAGTTTAATTCGCCACTTACAACTGTACAACTGAGAGGAATTAGCGGGGGCCGTGTAGTAGGCATCCCCTGCGCTGTCATCTGCATAGCAACGTATGCCACTCGCATGCTGCAGTGTCAGTGGCATGCAGGATAAACAGTGTGGGACATAGCACAGACCCTTGGGGAACGCCAGCATTTATAGGTTTCATATCTGAGCAGTATGTGCCAGCCGAATGACTGTGGCGAAAACCGTATCACTGATCACTGATCAGCTGATGATCTTCCAGTACCCAGGAGCTGCGTCTTAACCATGCGCTCCATTACCTTCGCAAGCAGGGAAGTTATCGCTAGAGGTCTGCAGGTAGTCGGGTATAAAATTCTAGTGTTAAAGAACTAAATAAATTAGAAAAGGTAAGATAATCTACAAGCGATTGAACATCCTAAAATGTTCATATTGCGCCTTAGGGCCAGAAATAAAGAAAGAAAGGAAATATGTTTTACTTAAATAAATAAAACAAAAAGAAAACATAAGCATCTTAAAAGTAATACAACGAAACAAAAACTGTAA
This sequence comes from Thymelicus lineola, assembly GCA_963932265.1. NCBI lineage: Eukaryota > Metazoa > Arthropoda > Insecta > Lepidoptera > Hesperiidae > Thymelicus > Thymelicus lineola. The sequence continues at coordinate 218,059 of OZ010682.1, read as the reverse complement.
GTATATTTATAAGATATATAAGAGCTGAAAGGCTATCGATGAGGAGCTACTCGTAAGATATAATAAAAAGTAACGTGGTGTACGCACTGTGTATGAGCAGGTCGCCGTTGTCGGCGAGCGAGAGCGCGCGCGCGGCGGGCAGCGGGCTCCAGCGGCGCGCCAGCGGGGGCGTCCCCAGCGCCGCGCAGCGCAGCCGGGCGCGCGCGCCCACCGCCACGCGCACCGAGCGCCCCAGCGACCACACGCGCGCCGAGCCTGCCCGTCCCATCACACACAGATACACTATACAGTATACACACTCTCCATACAATTATTACATCTCTCGATAACTTGTTACTGACCTACCGAGAAAAACAGTCATTGGATTTTCCAGAATTGCCAGAGTTATTATTGAGAAGCGATTAAAACTTTCTTTATGACCATCCACTGACCGGCGAAGGTGGGCGCGGCGGTGACAGCGCGGCTGGGCGGGCCGGCGCCGGCCGCAGTGACGGCGCGCACCCAGAACTCGTACACGACGCGCTCGCGCAGCCCGCGCACCTCGTGCGACACCTCCTCCTCCGCCCCCTCCGCCCCCTCCCCCTCCCCCTCCCCCGCCGCCTCCACCCGCTGCGACCACTCGCCGCTCACCCTTTACTCACAAACACATTAAATTAACACTACACAAGTATTTGCTTCCTATAGACAGATTTTGTTACAATTTTAGAGATTGTAGGGAGGTATTTAACTTTGAACGTGATCACGTCATGTAGTAGCATGCTAGCGTGGTCGACATGGTCGTACTTGCCGAGCTCGCGCGTGTAGAGCGCGTAGTGCGTGAGGCGGCCGCCGCGCTCGGGGGGCGCCAGCCACACCACGCGCACCGCGTCCGCCGCCGCCGCCACCGCGCGCAGCGCCCCCACCGCGCCCGGCACTGACACACACACAACACACAGTCACACACCTTACCACCTTACTGCTCTAGCTCCAGCTACTTATAACATACGACCCGTCTCGCTGCAAGCGTCGTGATAGTGCCAATATCACAATATTATGTCTTTCAAGGAGTGAGTAGACTCAGAAATGTACAATTATATTACCATCTTCAGCGGTGACGCAGTAAGTGGGCGAGGAGGACGGGCCGGCGCCCCGGTCGCTGCGCGCGCGCACCGACACCGAGTAGTTGGTGGCGGCGCGGAGCCCCTGCAGCAGCGCCTCGCCCCCGGCGCCCCCCGCACCGCCCGCACCGCTCTCCGCGCGTGCCGTCAGACCGCCCACCGCGCCGCTCCACGCTGGATAATCTCATATTCAATGTCCTTTTTTTCACAAATAATTCTTAACACAAAAATTATAAAAGAAAAATTCTTATTCCATAATTATCAACGTGTTCAGACAGCGTCATAGTCTGCTGTATTGATGGTATTTTAAAAACCTAGGGTTCTCTAAAAGTATTGGTAACGTGGAGAATTCCTTTATAATAATATTATTGCAAGGGACGTGACTCACATTGCGAGAAATGTAGCGGCGCGTAGTGGATGTCGTACGCGCGGACGGCGTGCGCCTGCGCGTGTGGCGCCCCCCAGCGCACGCGCACCGCGCGCGCCGACACCGGCTCGCACGACACCGCGCGCGGCGCCTCCGCCGGCACTGGCGATGTACACACATTCATGTCCACATTTTAAGGGAGGTCTTATTTTAATTTTCTAATTATTTAAAATACTCTCTCTCATGGCCTATTCACGGACATCCAAAAAAGAAGACTTACCTAATCGGGATGTATACTTTCACCCATACCCTTGTTTCAACAGGGGTTCAAAATTGACGTTATTATATTTGTATGTAATTTTTTGGCGCGGTTGGATGGTTCGCCAAGTTGGATGTGCAGATAGTGTATAATTATTGTTAGCGCTCACCGCCGTCGGCCGTGGTGGCGTACACGGTGGGCGAGGCGGGCCCGGCGCCGGCGCGGTTGAAGGCGCGCGCGGTCAGCGCGTAGCGCGCCCACTGCCGCAGCCCGCCCAGCGCCAGCTCCGCGCTGCTCCAGCCGCGCACCACCGCGCGCCCCGCTCGCACCGCCCCCTCCCCCGCCCCCGCCCCCGCCCACTCCTCCTCCGACACCTCGAAGTGATCCAGCTCCCGCCAGGACACCACGTAGCCCAGCAGCTCCCCGTTCCACGTGTCTTGAGCCGGTGTCTGGGGATTCGAGGACGGATCACAAAGATAGTGTTAAGGACGCAAGAGGACATTTGAGATGTGAAAAATGATGTCTGTCAGAGAGAGCGCGGGGAGGGGAGAGCGGTACTCACCGACCACGAGACGTGCAGCTCCCCGGTGTTGACGGGCCGCACGCGGACATCCTGGGGGGACCCCGTCGGAGCTGCAAGTTAGAACACCTTCAAACGAGACAATCTTACCTCTTACGAAGTAATAAGTAAGATAAGTGAGGAGTGTAGTGTGTAGTGTCAGGCGATAAGATATTATGACGCACCCTCCTCCAGCGTGGTGAAGAGCAGCGGCTCGGAGTGCGGCGACTGCCCCACGTGGTTGGAGGCCAGCAGCCGCAGCGAGTACGCGGTGGCGGGCCGCAGCCCTCGCACCTCGCCGCGCAGCAGCCGCAGCCCGTCCGCCGCTGACCTGAGGGTGCTGCACTCGAATCATGTCATCTACACAGGTCCCACTGTTCCCAGGTTCATTTAATAAAATTCTGTAGCCACATCGAGTGGTCTTACCACGAATACAGCATCTATTTTGTGAGTGCGTGTTAGCACGATCCGTAGGACTCACCCGTCCGTGCCGTCGTCGAGCGTCTCGACGGTGAGGTTGTGTGCGTGCTGTGTGGCGTCGGGCGGCGCGTGTGTGTGCGTGCGGGCGGGCAGCGCGTGCAGCGGCGTGGCGAGCGCGGTGAAGGCCGCCCCGCGCTGCCCGCGCCACACCACGCGCACGGCGCGCGACCCCGTGCCCCCCAGCTTGGCGTCGCGCGGCGCCTCGGGCGGCTCTGCGCCCGCAACAACACACGTTACTTCCAGTGGATGGCATCATAAAATAGAGCGCCAGGTTTTCCTCTATTGGGAGACTTGATTTTGTGACTTGTGGTCTTAACACGTTCGCTGCGTTGTGAGGTCATATTGACTTATAGCGAACTTTCATGTGGTGCGGCGAGCAAAATAGCGTTCTTTCCCCTGATGCGGAAGGCTTAACTTTGTGTATTTCTATCGTAGGAAAGAGATTTATATACCATTACAATTACAATTTAACGTGAACAATCCAACATTTTCAAACACTCGTGAGCCAATTTGACCTCACCCACACCTAAAGAAAAACGTTTTACTCTAGTGCGATGTGAGGTCAATATGACCTACAGCTTCGTGCACCCCACACCCGTATTGAACGTTACGCTGGCGCCATTTCGTGCGCTTAGTGTTGTGCCACGCGATCGATAGGGAAGACGTTGCGTCGTTTTGAGTCATTTTTCGCGCCTACGTTTTCGATCTTTTGCAACTTTTAATTTAAATATATTATATTACAAAAGTAGTATGGTTTTGTCAACTGTAGTGATAATCAGCGAAAACGTTATGGGCGCATGGATATCATAAGGCATCATTTTTGGCAGCGATGGCAGAAGGAGTACCTAGCTGAGCTGCAGCAAAGAACAAAATAGCGAAACAATACTGCTCGTCTCCGCATTGGTGATATGCTGTTTTATCGGAAGACTGTGCGTCCCCGTTGTGCTAGCGTGTAGGACGAGTTGTACAACTTGTACCTGGACCAGATGAAGTTGCAAGATTTACTTCATTATGTGTCTAAACATACAGTAGGATATAAATAAAATCTATTTTCCTCTTGTTATTTTTCACGTCTGTGACTTACAAGGTTAAAAATTAAACTGAATAAATTTCTGGGAAAATTATTCGAGTGCTATAAAACAGAGGTGTTTCCCATCACTAGTGTTTTGATATCTTCAGTGCGTTGTGTGGTCAATTGGTGTAGGAATTGCTAGTTAAAGGCGGATAGTTTATTTAAACCACTTTATTGCTGTAATTAATTCCTATATATAATTTGCTAGCTAGAGTACACGCGACGCGGGCGACGATTGCTTATGTACTAAGTTAATTGCTGTAATTTCCCTCGCGCGGTACTAAAAATGCTGACTATACAATAATATTAAACAATGTACGGTGTTAGCCCGTACATGCTCCCGGGGGAGATAAAATATCTAAATTAAGATGAAGACAACTTGAAAAGTTAAAATTAAGCTAGAAATCCATTACAATGAATACATGACAAAAATATAACTAAACAAAGACAATATAAAATGATAAGCTAAGAACTCATAAATTTCGGTCACTAAAACACTGGTTTACGTGGGTCAGGCTCGGTGCCTCGATCTCGTTTACGCGCACTTTCACTTATTTCACTGTACACCACACACTGATTACACTTTACACTCTCACTGCTGGTGCTGCGGCCGTGCTCCTCGTTGACCGTCGGCGTCTCGACGACCGTCGCTTGGCTCGGCTGCCCCGGTGCGCTGGCGACACGCCAGCGGCGCCTCACTCTTTTGCACCCCAGTATCGCTCCTGCGATGCTCACACCCGCAAGGAGTAGATAAATTGCAACGTACTGATGGACGTCATGGACAGACACCTGTACGTCTGCTAGCTCGGCTTGCTCCTTTACGTGCTGGACACTCTGGTTGATTTTGGCTAAGTTAACTCTTCTGCTTTCAGCATCGGTGTCAGTCATATCAAGCAACGAAATAGATAAATTGAATAGATGATTAATTGGCGGTACATCCGTGACGATTACCTCTGGCTTCAGATGTAAAGTATCGGGTTGTCGGAGCTTGTGTGAATAAATGATAGTGTCGTCCGTCTTTATCATGCACTCGCCCGATGTAGCTATGCCTGCACGCGTTAGGCGATAAGAGGTAACCTGATCCACTCCACAATGAGCTCGCACGGTGCACTGGTTGCAGCAAAAGTACAGGTAGGTATTTAATTGATGTAAGCTGACCCACCTGTTGGTACACGTAGTCGCAGTTAATCGACACGTCCTTGTCTTGTCAGCGGTCTCGCATAGGTCGTCGTCTCCTCTCAGCTGATGGATAGGTGACTGTAGGTAACATAGGTAAGTATCTACTTTGTAAGTTAAACACTCGCTTACTTGCCTGTCAGTTATGGTAATGTAGGTATCTTTTCGTAAATTAATCGCTACGTATTTAGATTTAGGTGTCAAAGTTAACATTAAATTATTTTTAGCTTCTATAGGTACAGGTATAAGTTGATATAGCTCGTAGTTGTCTCTGTTTATCAGGGGGATTCGTATTTCGAATAGTAGGTAATCCTTCAACATTCTTGTTTTAACTTTAAGTAAAGAATATATGTTACGTAGATCTCTATGGACATTCTGTACAGGTAAACTGAGGTCGGACGGTAGCTGTGAGGAAATTATACTAAGTTCATGTAGCAGTTGTTCGGGAGTAATCAGATGAAAATTGAATTTCCCGTGGTAGATGTCAGTTATCTGGTTCAATAGCATACCCTGGATCTCCCTCAAATTATTTAACATATTACTGGCTGCTAGAGTTCCCAGACACAGATCATTTGCAATGTTATTTTGGTTGATCTGATTCGCTAGCTTGGTAAGTGATTCGCTGAGAGTATTTAGGTTTTGATGTATCGCTTCATGCTGCTTGGTCATAGTATCTTCGGCGCGTTTAAGAAGATTATATTCTGCTTCCACGATCGAAGTTTGATTTTTCCACAGTCCCGTTAGATATTTTTGATTAGTACGAATTTGAGTTATGTCTCGCTGATACTGCTCGGCAAACCGTTCATCTAATACCCCAAAGAGATAATTAGATACATAGCCGACTCCATTGATTAATCCGCGACGCCGTCTAGGCTGCGAGCTACTATGCTGTGTAAGTAACATTTGATTGTAGTATTGCAGTTCTGAATAGCCATGACGTAGTTGTGTCAACAGAACATCGCAATGAGATGTGTAATTCGATAATACGCAGGTGCGGTTCAAATGTTTTATATATTTATGTAATGCAAAGTTTCCTTGCCAGAACGGTTCCAACTCATAGTAAACTACTAGCTTCCACTCGTCTTGAACAAATTGTAGGTTTGAGATTTTATCAAAATATAGGCTTTGATTACGATCTAGTTGATTCACGTGTAATTGGGCTTGCGTAGATGTGAAAATATTCATAAATAAAATTATATATAACAATGTTGTTATAATGCTAGTAGGTTTAGTTATCCTTACACTCGTTACAGCTGCAGAGGTGGTAACGTTGGTCTCCTCCGCTGTTTGTTGTTGCACAGGTAGCACAGATAGCTTTAGGACCGGTCTTTTCATGTAGCCATTTTTTGTTTTCAGAGTCACGACTCGTACGATGCCATCAGTTCCGGGATGTAATTCCACGACTCTTCCCATTGACCATTTTCCAGGTGGTAGGAGGTCCTCATGGATGCAAACGATATCACCAATCTTAATGTTCTGTTGCCGCTTAAGCCACTTGCTTCTCACCGTTAGCTGGGTTAAATACTCTCTTTTCCATCTCTTCCAGATATCATCTAACAGTTTTCTTACCAATTGCCATCTAGTTCTCGCATCCTTATCCGTTTCAATTACAGTTAGATCGGCTCGGCAGGTAAGAAAGTGAGCTGGTGTCAATACCTCGAGGTCTTCGGGATCTTCTGTCAGCGCACAAAGCGGTCTCGAGTTGAGGCACGCTTCAATTTGGGCTAGGAGTGTCGAGTACTCTTCAAAGGTTAGCTTTTGATCACCGATCACCGGTTTTAAATGACTCTTGATGCTACGAATTCCTCTTTCTTGCAATCCTGATGCGCTTGGCCACCGTGGAGCTTGGAAATGCCACTCGATGTTCATCTCTGTAACTTCCTTTAAGAAATCTTTATCAATAATTTGTTGTAGCTCGAAGTACTCCTCCTGTAGGCTCCGATTACCCTTGATAAAGTTGGTGCCATTATCGCTGTACACATGGTGTGGCGCACCACGTCTGGCGGCCATCCTCCTCAAGGCCGATAAAAAGGCTGCGCTTGTCAAGTTGGAAACCAGCTCAATGTGTACGGCTTTGGTTACCATACACACGAATAACACAATATACCCTTTAGTAGTTTTAATCCCTCTACCACTATTTGCCTTGACATCGACGAATCCCGTTAAATCCACCCCCGTATGATAGAAGGGCGGGGCTTGAGTAGTTCTTGATTCTGGAAGATTTCCCATTAGTTGGTACTGATGCTGAGGTTTATGCTTTCTACAAATAACACACATTCTAATTTGCTTTTTAACCGCTCTATTTCCTCCCAGAATCCACCACTTCTGTCTTATCCACGTAGCGGTTAGCCGGGCACCCCCGTGAAAGGTTTGTTTATGGGCTTCGTCAATGATTAGGGTTGTCAAGCGGCTGGTATGAGGTAATATAGCTGGGTGTTTAGTTTCAGGATTTAAATTTGATTTTTCTAATCTCCCTCCGACACGCAAAATACCGTCTCGATCGATAAATGGATTTAGATTTAATAGCTTGCTGTTTGATTTTAAAGTATTATTTTTCTTTAAACAATTAATGTCTTCGCTAAACTCGCTAGCTTGCACATGTTTAGTAATAAGTAATTTCGCTTTGTGTAATTCTTGCAACGTAAGATATGTTGGCAGCTGTTTACGTTTCAAGTTCATCGCCCGTAGTATCCATGCAACAATGGAAATTATTTTTGTTATTGAACTATGTCTAAGTAAGAGCTCATTAATTATTGTGTATGTATGTGTAGAATCAGTTTGAATGACGTTTGATAGCTTTGCTCGTGTTTCTATATCGGTTGTATATATCTCTTGCTCTTCTTTTTGCTTAAATGACGTCAGCCAAGCTGGTCCTTCCCACCACAAGGTATTTTCACGTAACTGTGTAGCTAGCTGACCCCGACTGGCACAGTCTGCGGGGTTTTCAGACGACTTTACGTAACTCCAACAACGACTAGGCATTACTGAAGTGATAAGCTTAACTCGATTGCTTATGAAAGGCTTCCACCTTCCTGGATCGCCCTGTAACCAACCTAGGACTACTTTAGAGTCACACCATCCGAAAACTTCAATTTTATAGCTTGATAAAGTTTGTAAAATTTTGGTCATTAGTTTGGACAGTAACTGAGCTCCGCTAAGTTCTAACCTCGGTAATGTGATCTCTTTTGTTAGCGGTACGAGTTTAGTTTTAGCGGCTACTAATACAATCGATGTTTTATCGTTGTTTTGAATCCGCGCGTAAATCACGCATGCATAGGCCCTCAATGATGAGTCACAGAACCCATGCAACTGAATGGTGTCACCATTACAGCTTCCAATCCATCTAGGTACCTTACAGTGCTCGATGTTGTCTATATCCCGTTTTAGCTTTAACCAATTTGAAAAAATACCGTCCGGTACCGGGTCGTTCCACTCAAGCCCAGCTTTCCAAAGTTCTTGAAATAATAATTTTAAATTCATGACGACCGGAGCTAGCCACCCCAGAGGATCAAATAGTTTTGAAATTTCGCTTAATAAAATTCGTTTTGTCGGCCTTGAAGTTAGATCATTGCTTAGTTGGTGTTTAAAAGTAAATGAATCCTCTTTTTCGTTCCAGGTCAGGCCCAAGGTTTTTGTATCATCTGATTTAAATGTAAACTGGTTATTGCTACTTTTACTATCTTCTTTTAAGCTTTCAAGTAATCCGATATCATTTGAAGCCCATTTCCGCAAATTACATCCACCCGATTTTACTAATTTGTTAAGATTAGTTATCAATTGTTGACCTTCCTCAATTGAGTGAGCCCCTGTTAAGAGATCATCCATAAAAAAGTCTTCTTTTAGAACCTTACACGCTTCTGGATATTTTTCTCGCTCGTCTTCAGCTAGCTGTTTTAACGTCATCATTGCTAAAAATGGTGCGGCTTTTAACCCGTACGTTACAGTCTTCAACTGATACGATTTAAGTTGCTCGTTAATTGAATCCCGCCAAATTATTTTTTGGAAAACCTGATCCGCTTGATTTACTATAATTTGGCGGTACATTTTCTCAATATCAGCTGTCACTACGTACCGATACTGTCGCCATTTTATGATCAAAGACTGAAGATCCTTTTGTAAATTCGGTCCGCGAAGCATGACGTCATTAAGGCTTACCCCCGTAGATGTCTTAGCGGACGCGTTGAATACGACTCGGAATTTATTGATATTATTTTCCCCCGCTTGCTGTACACAGTGATGTGGTAGATAGCAACCCTGCGTGACCATCGCCTCATCATCACACTGTGTCATATGATCCAAGTCCTTGTATTCCGCTATGAAGTCCCTATATTGGCTCGCTAGCGGTGGCTGTCGTATTAGCTTTTTTTCAAGGTTGAGGAATTGCGCTATCGCTATGTTTTTTGACAACCCTAGAGTGTGTAACTCATTCGTTTTCATCGGTAATCTGACTACGTACCTACCCTCGCTTTGGCGTTCCGTAGTCGCTTTATAAAATTCCACACACTCCTGGTCCTCGCTAGATAAATTTGAGCTATCCTCAATATCCTCTAATTCCCAAAATTTCTTAATGTCATCTATGTTATTTAAGACTACGTTACAATGTAATGTTTTCATCATAGTCCCGCATAAAATCCATCTCAGGTGTGTTTGTTGTATAATAGGTAGTGAACAATCCTCGCTTTTGATGATACTACCTAACATAATGGTAGAATAAATATCCGCCCCAAATAATAAATCAACGCGACGACTGACGTTAAATTCTGGATCCGCTAGCTGGACGCCGGTTATATGTGACCACGATGGCTTATTAAAAGATTGAGTGGGAAGATTTTTGATTAAGTTATTCATTATAAGTACGTCTGCATTAAATGAAAATTCGCTGTACATAGACGAACATTCGATATCTATCATCCCTTTGCTGTTGCTTTGCTTCTGTCCTATACCAAAAACTACCCCACTGCAACACCTACGCTTTATGCCTAACATCTGAGCTGCGTTTTCGGTTATCAATGACACTTGCGACCCCTGATCTATCAAAGCGCGCATTATATGTTTCGAACCGTTTGCTGCTGTAACATGTACTAAGGCTGTTGCTAGAAGAACCTGAGATTCATCCCCTTGTGTCACATGGGTTGTATTAGACACGTGTTTCGATGTTTCAAGTGAAGTTGATGGCGTGGCTTGTAGGCATGCGTCGTGCAATAAAGTGTGATGTTTGCACTTACAATTGCGACACCTTTTAGTAGAAATACATTCCTTTCCGTTATGATCAAATAAGCAATTTTTACAAATATTCATTTGGTTCACCGTTTTAAGTTTTAGGTTATGCGGCATGTTAATAAAATTTTTGCATTGATACAATAAATGATCCGTTTGCTTACAAAGAAGACACTTGAAACCATATCCGTTAGCAGTCGGTTTCCAGGCGGGTTTCGTATTATTGTATGATGCGAAATGTTTCTGTGCAATATTATTTGATGTAAAGTTATTTGATTTTAAGTTATTGTAGTTAGGTTTAGGTATGCTAGTTTTATGTGTAGATTGCTCTTGTTTTCTACGAGACGCTTCTAGGGTTGTAAATTTAAATTCCAGGAATGACATGAAATCTTGCAGGTTTGGAAGTTCCCTCGGATTTTTTATAGATTCGATGTAGTCCGCAAAGGTGTTCGAGTCTAACTTTTGTGATAAAAGATAAACCAAAATAGGATCCCACGTGCTAGTATCGACACCGAGGTTCTTGACAGCGTTTAGGTTTTCTACGATAGAGTCATGAAGCTTTTTAATATGTATTACCGACGGTTGTTGAGCGTTAGGAATATTCAACAATAAATTCATATGCGATGTAAATATTTGCTTTTTGTTATTGTAACGATTATTTAAGATATCCCAGCACACAGAGTAGTTATCGGAACTAACCGGCATATGACGAATCAGTGACTCCGCTTCACCTCTCAGCTTGCTTTTTAGAAACTGCATTTTTTGTGCATTCGATAAAGATGGATTGCTGTGTACCGCTTCAAAAAATAAATCTTTAAAAGAGGTCCATTGATTGTAACTACCTGTGAACGTAGGTATGTCCATGACTGGTGTAGATTTTTCTCTATGAGATACTGCCCACATTTTACGATTAATATTCTTCTTTAGGTTAAAGTAAGTTTCCTCATGCATGCTAAATACTCCCTGATACGTAGATTCCGCTCCATCCATCTCGGCTTCAATTTCCCAATGGAGGCTGTCTATCGCAGACCAACGTGATTCTAAATTTCTTAAAGTATCCTCAAACTCCCATTTTTCGTTAATATTGTCTACCTCAATGTTAGCTACCGTCCTAGAGAAAGCCCTGAAGTTTACATACTGCCTACGTAACATATCATCACCTCTACTAGATACTCCCCTAGATACCTGTTGCTGATGCTGTGTTGAGCCTCCCGCTGACTCTTGGACATCTAACCGAGGCTGGCTAGCGGCTGCTGGATGCTCACCAATTTGCTCCTTCTGTGTCCCAGGCTGCAAGGTTACCTGCTCAGCTGAGTCTTTAGCCACCCGAGACAATAGCTCTGCTCGCTGCTTCATAATCGTCTCTTTCAACGACCTATACGATGACATCGTGCTTGTATAATCTCCGTTAATATGATAAGATTCCTCACGGATATCGTACCTTGATAATTGTAGATGGTTGCTCTCGAACTGACTCCAGTAAGTCTCTAAGGTTTCCAACCTACGATTAAAGTAATCAACGTTCGCTTTTCTCTCCGCTCCATCTTTCATAAAATTAATGCCTAATTTACGTATAGCATCAATTAAATCTTCTTGCTTTTCTAATAAAGATTCCATTGCTAGTTAGTTGGTTGCTTGATTAATACGCGTATTCGAAAAGATACAGAGTAATTGGAAAGATCTTACTTGGATTCCGACGCTGCTTGCCTTTGCGCAATCCAATGTAATCCGAAGCTTGGCACTGTGATCCAAAATTGCTAGTTCACTCCGCACACACGAAATTGGGTCCCGTCTGTACGGAGACTCGAAGGACCATGTAGGAATTGCTAGTTAAAGGCGGATAGTTTATTTAAACCACTTTATTGCTGTAATTAATTCCTATATATAATTTGCTAGCTAGAGTACACGCGACGCGGGCGACGATTGCTTATGTACTAAGTTAATTGCTGTAATTTCCCTCGCGCGGTACTAAAAATGCTGACTATACAATAATATTAAACAATGTACGGTGTTAGCCCGTACAATTGGACCTCTCAAATTGTATCTCTTTTAGACGCTAAATGAAACAAGCGAGCTAAAAACGCAGCTAGGTATATACCTACTCGTATTGCTTGGTTATTAGTCTTTGACTTTAAATTTATGTTCAATAATAAATATCACCATTGAGAAAACCTATATCAAAACAGAAATGAATGACACCCATCCAGCGTGGAATTGGAGTTAGTATTCTAAGCCGCCCCAAATATGGCTAGCTTAATGCTCGAACCCACAGAACATCTAATAATTAGATGTTCTGTGCTCGAACCTATATAGCTGTTGCACAGTATACGTATACAGAAAGAAAGACTGGCTCCCAAGTGATGGTAGTGAGAGGTGAGAGAGGTGAGATAGGTACCGTCGACGTGCATGAACATGGCGCGCTCGCTGCGGCCGAACTGGTTGGCGGCCAGGCAGCGGTACTCGCCCGCGTCGCGCCGCTCGGCCGCCCGCAGCGCCAGCGTCGAGCGCACGCCCTCGCCGCTGCGCACCTCGGAGATCGTCCATCTAATGACACTTCATACCGGTTAATGCGGACACGACACGGGAATAATAATTACAATAATAGTTTTTATTCATCTCCACAAATTGTTAATACAGTTTTTCTCTCATAATAAAATAACGTGTTTACAATTTGTGGGAGATAGGTACCAGACTTAAACTAAGCCGAACCCTGTGATTGGTCCCCCGTCCATTATGCGTGTAACTCTTGTAAGAGAGTTTGAATTTAAGTATATAAAAGTTTTTAAATAAAATTTTAAGTTACGAAAGTGTTCAAATGAACTTACAAGCTAATTTACAAAAAACATGGTAAAATTAGTTACACGTTCCATTTATGAAGTATAGTTACATATATAGATTTTTAACCGACTTCAAAAAAAGGAGGAGGTTCTCAATTCGACTGTATTTTTTTATGTTTGTTACCTCAGAACTTTGGACTGGGTGAACCAATTTGGAAGACTCTTTTTTAATAGAAAGCTGGTGCATGTCGTGTGGTTCCACAGAGCGAGATCTGACAATGGTATCCATGTCAAAAATACAACGTATTTCATTTGAATTCGGTTATTTTTTTGTTAAAATGTTAGATTATCAATAAAATTTATCATCTTAATTACAAGTGTGTGTGTGTGTGTGTTACTATGTACATGTAAGTATTTTTGTTTATGTGAATGCATGTGTGTGTACATGATTGGGTGATATTGTGTGTGTGTGTGTGTATGTGTGTGTAAGAGTATGTGGATGCCTGTAGTAGAGAGAATGTGTATGTAAGGTACCTCCGAGGAATTACCTGTAGGAGTCGAGATCGAGCCGATTGCCGTTGTGCGTCCAGTGCAGCGTGAGCGGGGGGTCGCCGCGCGCCGCGCACGTCAGCGAGGCGCCGCGCCCGCGCACGCTGGACACGTTGCCCGCCGCCCCGTCTGTGTCGCCGAAGTGGGCTGGTTCTGCACCGCAACAACCAACCATTCAGCGTACTTTTAACCTTGTTTCTTGTGCAGTTACATATTATTTCTTTTCAGTTGCCGCCTATCATACAAACATTGAAGAGGTAAACACACTATGTAGGGAAGAATAATAATATACCATGCACGGTTACGTTGACATGTTTGACGAGCGGAGGCCCCACACCGTTGTCGGCGGTGCAGCGGTAGATGCCCTGGTGCGAGCGCGCCGCCGCCCGCGCCGCCAGCGCCGCACGCCCCGTGCTCGTGTTGTCGCGCTCGCCGCCCGCCTCTCCGCTCACCGTCCCGCTCACCGCCCCGCTCACCGCCCCGCTCACCACCCTGTCGACCGCGCCGCCGGTCGCGCCCCACTCCGCACCGGCCGCCTCCCAGCGCTCGCCTGTCTCGGTGCCGGCTAGGCCATCACCTACGAAATTACCTGCAGCTATGAGTTGAATGTTTCTGAAGTTTTAGTAATTTGGTAAATATCATCATCAATCTTGCGTGACTATTTCACAGATTATGAGTTGCACTAACTTATCCGTCGGTACCAGGTGACGAGGGGCGCGGGGTGGCCGGTGGCGGCGCACTCCAGCAGCAGCGGCGCCCCCAGCAGCACGGCCGAGTCCAGCGGCTCGGTGGCCCACGCCGGCGCCACTGCACACCACAACCAGGTGATCAGTTCAGCGCACAGGTACAATACACAGGATAATCACGCCCTAATATAATGAAGTTCCTACACTAGTCTGCTGTACTAGCTACTACCCTACTGGAGGTGAGTCGTAACAAGGTTAGCTGTTGATAATACACATCATTAGAAAATAATTTGTTTACATTTCAAGAAGTTCATTACTAGAGAAATATTCAATTTGCAATACCAAATGTACGGTGTACTGGCGGAATTCAATTCATTTCGCTTCGTGAAAATTATCCTAAGTGACAGAACAAGGTTGCTGCCCCTCCCGTGATGCGAGCCGCTCTTGTGATGTCTGGGTTTTATGGATGACAATTTAATTTATTTCTATAGGGAGCCTGGTAAAATTTTTGTGATATAAAGTATAAAGTGATATAAAATACCTTTTTTAAATCGGTATGTACAGTCACCTGCAGAGAAAAGTAACCCATTTGTTTATTAAAAATGTTTAAACGGATGGGTTACTTTTCTCTGCAGGTGACCGTACAAATTATATATACGTGCGGCTGCAGGGGGATACAAAAAGACCGAAATCGATAATTAAAATATTTAATTCAAATCGAATGTTACAGACTTGAAATAAATGCTTAATTCTAAGTACTAGTCTACATCACGTTATTGTCCGAACTGAATCATTCCCACGATACAAAAATGCTGAAGACGAGTGTACCTTACTGAACTTGTTATAAGGATTTTTGTGTGTAGACGATTGACGAGAATTAAAAGGCGTGTGCACCGAATGAAGATTTATTTCCGACTGACTTTCATATGACATTGTATTATGCATGCACTTTAAAACACAACATGCCGCCCACCAAAAAGCGACAGTCTTTTTTAAATAACAATTAAACCAATCTAATCATTATTGACAGGAAAATCACACAATTTTGTAACTGAACGTTTAACAATATCACCGCGACATTTAAGACTATACACTCGAGTGCAACCATCAGGCCCTGGATGTTTTTCTGTTATTCTGCCCAAGGACCATTTTCCAGGTGGAAGTTGCTCATCCTTCAACAAAACTATGTCTCCAATTTGGTATTCTGTTTTGCGTTGTTGCCATTTAGATCTTGTCTGCAACCTTGTTAGGTACTCTGTCTTCCACCTTTGCCAAAAATCTCGTACTAGTTTTTGTGTCATCTGCCAACGACTTAAGTGACTCATACTAATGTTTCTCAAATCAGGAGAAGGTATATTAATTGGAGGTTCACCAATCAAAAAATGTCCAGGCGTGAGAGGTTCTGGTGCATCAGGGTCACAAGTGTCTAATGGAGTCAATGGCCGGGAATTTAAGCAGGCTTCTATTTCGCACAATGTAGTGGACATTTCTTCGAATGTCAGGCTGGATGTAAGAATTCTCCGTAAATGATATTTAGTCGATTTAACTCCAGCCTCCCATAATCCGCCAAAATTTGGACTATAAGGTGGTATAAAGTGCCACTGAGTTCCCTCTAATGATAGAAGATTTTCTAAGTCTCCTGGAAGTTGTAATTTTGCTTCTGAGAATGCCTCTGCTAAATCTTTATTTGCACCAACAAAGGTTCGTCCTTGATCGCTCCAAATATGTGTGCATTTTCCTCTGCGAGCTATGAATCGACGAAATGCAGCAATAAATGACTCTGACGTGAGATCACCAACCAGCTCTAGGTGAATCGCCTTTGTGGCCATGCACACGAATATTGCAATATAAGCTTTATTCTGTTTTGCTCCACGTCCTCTCGACATCAAAACTTTCAAAGGACCAGCAAAATCGACTCCACAGTGCTGAAATGGACGTGCAGGTGTGATACGAGCTTTTGGTAAGTCTCCCATTAATTGGTTTCTATTGATAGCCCTTTGTCTGGCACAAATGGTGCATTTATGTATATATGACTTTACAGTGTTCTTAGCATGTATAATCCAATATTTTGATCGCAGATATGTTAGTACGAGCTGGGTGCCACCATGCAGCGTCTTCTTATGTGCATCAGATATAATGAGGTAAGTCAAACTACTTTTGTTTCCTAGTATTACAGGGTGTTTGCTGTATTCTGGAAGATTGGAGTTCTGCAGTCTTCCACCAACTCTGAGAATACCATCACTGTCCAGGTAAGGGTTCAACATTTTTAATTTACTATTTGTTTTAATATTTATTTTCTTTTTCAGGTTACTTATTTCATCTTCAAATTCTTTCTGTGCTATTTTTATACATTTGTTTAAAGCTTCATTTAATTCTGTGGTTTGAATTGGTTTATCTACTCCATCTGGATTTTTCTTACTGTATAAAAATCTTAAACTGTATACAATTACTGTTAAAAGTTCATTCAAATTATTAAAATCTTCAAATTTAGTTATACTTTCTTCTTGAATTTTCACATTGGCATGAATGATTCTCATTTCTAAGTTTGTAGATATAGTGTCTGTTTTACCGTATTGTATTTCTCTCTCTTTTAACCACTCTGGTCCTTCCCACCACATCTTACAGGTTTTTAAATCAGATAGGCGTGCACCTCGTGAAGCAATATCAGCTGGATTGTTTTCGGAAAGGACGTGATGCCATTGTTCGTTATTCACATTATCTAAAATTTCTACAACTCTATTGGCAACAAATTGTTTCCATCGCAATGGATGCCCATGTAGCCATGACAAAACTATAGTAGAGTCTGTCCATGCAAATAAATTTGAAGAATGAATTCTCATTGCCTGTGCTACTTGTTTCAGCAGTTTCGAGAGCAGAACAGCGCCACAAAGTTCAAGCCTAGGGAGGGATACAGATTTAACTGGAGCAACACGTGTCCGTGCTGCTAGTAGCTTGGTTGTTATACTTCCATTAGCATTAATTAATCTGCAATAGACGACGGCAGCATAGGCCTTTTCTGAGGCATCAGAAAATCCATGCAGTTCAATCTTATAGCCTTCTTTGTTCATACTTCCAATCCATCTGTCTACTGTTATGTCTTTTACGTTTTCATAATCTTGTCTAATATTTATCCATTTTTGTTTCAGGTCTTCATTGATTTCTTCGTCCCAGTCTAATTTTTCCATCCACAGCTCTTGTATCAGAATTTTAGCAGTTATAATTAAAGGTGCAATCCAACCGAGCGGGTCAAACAACTTTTGCATGTCGGACAAAATGCTTCGTTTTGTAATGGTTTTTGGAATAACAGGTAAGTTAAATTTATAATTGAATCTGTCGTTTGCTAAGTCCCAAAGGATTCCTAATGCTTTTACTGTTCCTTCAATATTCATATTTATTTGTAGTCTAGCAGATCTTTCTTCAGGTGCAATTGTTTTAATGAATTCTGTACTATTCGATGACCACTTTTGTAATTCAAAACCACCTCGTTTTAATAGTTCTTTCAGTTGTACACTCGCTTCTATTGCTTTTTCCACACTGTCAAAACCAGTAAGTAGGTCATCTACGTAGAAATCTTCTTCAAGTATTTTAGCTGCAAGTGGAAAATCTGCTCCTTCGTCTTTTGCTAATTGCATCAATGTTTTAACTGCGAGGTATGGTGCGGGGGCGGTTCCAAATGTGACTGTAAGTAAGCGATATTCTTTTATTTTCTCTGATGGATCGCTTCTCCATAAGATACGTTGATAATCTGTATGCTTTTTTGCTACTAGCACCATTCTGTACATTTTTTTTATGTCAGCTACGAAGCAAATAGCATGCATTCTCCATCTCATTATTATACTCCGCAGGTCTTCTTGGAGTACTGGACCAACAAGCAGTTCATCGTTCAGTGATATGTGATTATCATCTTTACAGGATGCATCGAACACAACTCTGGTTGGAGTACTTTCACTATCATTACGAATTACAGCGTGGTGACTTAAAGATACTGATTTATTTTCATACTCATTTTCTGCTATTTCTTCAGCATGATTTAAACTTAAATATTCTTCAATGACTTTTGTATAATCTTCTTTTAGTTTAGGTATCTTTTTAAACTTTCTTTCTAATTGTAAGAATCTGTTCATAGCTATTTCTTTACTATTACCATTTGGCGATTTTGGATTTTCAGTTTTAAAAGGCAAATTGACAATGTACCTTCCATTTTTATTCCGTTCATAAGTTTTTTCGTATATATCTTCACACAATCTTTCTTCCTTTGTCAGTCTTCTTTCATTTTCGTTGTCCAACTCCCACATATTTCTCAACATATTGTCTAAGTCTATTTGATGATGCATTACTAATATATTGTGTGTGCTTGTATGTTTATCTTCAATTGTTCCAAACAGTATCCAGCCTAAAGATGTTTTTTGGGCGCATGGAGTGCCTACTGGACCTTTAATGACACCAGGTTGTATGATGGCTGCATATTCTTTTACACCCAATAAAAGATCAATATGTGCTGATTTATGGTAAGCTGTGTCGGCAAGTTGTAAGTTCTGTAAATGCGGCCAGTTTGTACAATTAATGGATTCAGTAGGTAATTTAGAAGTAACTTGCTTTGATATTACGTAAGCTTCTGTTGGTAAACAAAATTCTGTGTCGTACATTGATTTAATTCGTATTCGCACAATACTGTTGATTTGTGTTTGAGAGGTGCCGACTCCTGTGATTGTACCATAAACACGTTTCTTTTTCAGCTTCAATAATTGCGTTGCACGTTCACTAATGAATGTAGCCTGCGATCCCTGATCTATTAAGGCTCGTAACATTATTGTATGCCCTTCTTCACTTTGTATCTTCACCATTGCAGTAGCTAATAAAGCGAATCCACTGTTTGCGTTAAAATGTGACGTCATCATTGTATTGACTTGAAACTCACATTCTTCTACATTTGCATTAGAAACCTGTGGTTGTATTTGAGCGACACTAGTATGAGCCACAGACTCCTCCGTCTTAACTTGATGCAGAAGACTATGATGACGCTTATTGCAGATGCGACATGATACTGGCAATCGACACGATGTAACAGGATGGCCTTTTAGCAGACAGTTGTAACAAAGATTTTTGTCTTTCACAAAATTGTTTCTTTCGTTTATTGTCATTTGGCTGAATTGTTTACAATGGCGCAACGTATGATTTTCATTGCATAATGTACATATTTTCGTCGACGGATATGTGCTATGGAATGTATGCTTCTCTCTTGCCCTTTGAGAAGTTGAAGACGTTGTAGTACTACGTGTATTTGTCGGAGTAACTAACTCGAGTGTTCTAAATTTTGATTCCAAAAAACTTTTTAAATCACTCCACAAAGGTAATTCATCAGAGGTAGTCTTGTACGAATAGTTCTCCCATTCCTTGTGTGAGTCCTGGTCCAATTTCTGTACGAGAAGAAATATTATTACAGGATCCCAAGACTCGGTTTTGACATCTAAATTATTTAACGTGTTAATGCACTCCGTTGTAGTGTCGAGTAACATTTTTATTTCATGGGCAGACTGTACATTAATCTTCTTCTGTGTAAATAACCTCTTGAGTAAAGAATTCACTATAACACGCTTATTTCCGTATCGCTGTTTCAGTGTTTCCCATGCCTGAGTATAGTTTGATTCGGTTACGCAAATATGCCTAAGAAGTGCTTCAGCTTCGCCCGCTATGCTTGTTTTTAAATAATAAAGTTTTTGTACGTTAGATAGCGATGCGTTGTTATGTACTAAACTCATAAATAAATCTTGAAATGTAGGCCACACTTCGTAATTTCCCGAAAAGGTAGGTAACTGAATCCTAGGTAGTCTAACTAGCGATAGGCTTCCGTCCGACGACATCTCAGTATCGCTCGACGCCCCGTGCTGCGCCGAAGTACGTGACGACTCCATGTGCAATATTGTATCTTCAATGTCAGCCTTAATGCAAAGGTACAAATCTTCAACCGTGCTGTACTCGTCGTTGACAAAATATGAAATTTCCATGCGTTTCACTTGCGGTGTAATCTTAACCAGTTCTTGATGTGTAGATGTAAATATCTTCCAATATTCCTCGATGCATTGCAAACGAGCACGTAAATATCCTTTAGTTAATCTTGATTTTGAACATTTCTTCAGATTAATTTGTGTCTTCTTAAGTAAATTAGCAGTATCTTCCAATAAACTGATTAATTGTTCGACGTTAGTAGCCATGATGTATCGTCAACGTAATATTGCAAAACGTAATGAATTATATAAACGTTAATCTTCCAGTCGAGCGAAGTTGTTTGTCTCTTCTTCGATAGCTGTTGCTAATTGCAGTCTTAATCCTTTTGTAATACGGCTCAACGACGTAAACAATTTTTTCAATAGATGTAGGCTCGACCCGTTCTTATCTCTTCCTATTGTATTGCGGCTATTCAAGTCTTGTTTGTTGAACTCATATGCGATCCGGCTCGATGTTGACCATTATGTACCTTACTGAACTTGTTATAAGGATTTTTGTGTGTAGACGATTGACGAGAATTAAAAGGCGTGTGCACCGAATGAAGATTTATTTCCGACTGACTTTCATATGACATTGTATTATGCATGCACTTTAAAACACAACAACGAGCTTTATCGTTCACACGGTTGCGATGATGTCGAGTCGGCAGTTCCTTCATCGAATAAGGCTCCGATCGCATACTAAGGCTCGATTCAGAAGACTATTATTTAACATACACGTAAACAGAACTGAGTAGTGAGTAAGTTTGGGGTAGATGTTGGGCAGGCAGGCTCGGCAACGATGACAACAAAGACACCGCCGACTTTTGTCGGTGAGGCCGCAAAATTATAACCACCACTGTGTTGGAGTTTTACCGCGTTTTTGATGTAATAAATTGTCATTTATTGACCGCGTACATGGAATAGCTTCACCGTGCGGCATGCGCTCTAAGTGTCCACACCTCTAGGTATACATGTCTGTGGTACTGACAGTGGAAAAAGCACATTGAAAAGGTCACTTTTGACTTTTGTGTCAAAATTAGTTAGAAATGAGATGCTCACCGTACTGACATGGGTCTGGTGGCGTGTGTCGTGTGTCGTGTGTCGAGTGGCGTGTGTCGAGTGGCGTGTGTCGTGTGTCGTGTGTCGAGTGGCGTGTGTCGTGTGTCGTGTGTCGTGTGTCGAGTGGCGTGTGTCGTGTGTCGTGTGTCGAGTGGCGTGTGTCGTGTGTCGTGTGTCGTGTGTCGTGTGTCGTGTGTCGAGTGGCGTGTGTCGTGTGTCGTGTGGCGTGTGCCGTGTGTCGTGTGGCGTGTGGCGTGTGTCGAGTGGCGTGTGTCGTGTGTCGTGTGTCGAGTGGCGTGTGTCGTGTGTCGTGTGTCGAGTGGCGTGTGCCGTGTGTCGTGTGGCGTGTGGCGTGTGTCGAGTGGCGTGTGTCGTGTGTCGTGTGTCGAGTGGCGTGTGTCGTGTGTCGTGTGTCGTGTGTCGTGTGTCGAGTGGCGTGTGTCGTGTGTCGTGTGTCGAGTGGCGTGTGCCGTGTGTCGTGTGGCGTGTGGCGTGTGTCGAGTGGCGTGTGTCGTGTGTCGTGTGTCGAGTGGCGTGTGCCGTGTGTCGTGTGTCGTGTGTCGTGTGTCGAGTGGCGTGTGTCGTGTGTCGTGTGTCGAGTGGCGTGTGTCGTGTGTCGTGTGTCGAGTGGCGTGTGTCGAGTGGCGTGTGTCGTGTGTCGTGTGTCGAGTGGCGTGTGTCGTGTGTCGTGTGTCGAGTGGCGTGTGCCGTGTGTCGTGTGGCGTGTGGCGTGTGTCGAGTGGCGTGTGTCGTGTGCCGTGTGTCGAGTGGCGTGTGTCGTGTGTCGAGTGGCGTGTGTCGTGTGTCGTGTGTCGTGTGTCGAGTGTCGTGTGCGTGGAGCGAACCTTTGACGGTGAGCGTGGCGGTGTAGTTGGCGGCGGCGGCATGGTTGGACACGCGGCACGTGTAGCGGCCGCTGTGCCGCGCCGACAGCTCCGAGAACATCAGCAGACTGAACTCGTTCAGGCTCTTCTCCTCGATCTGGTAGCGGGGATGAATTTTATATCCCTTACTTGAGAAACAATTGATTCCCCATACAAAATGGGGTAGACTTGCTTATGTATACTGTAAGGGTAAACCGCTTTTCATAATCGTAGAGATGATTTCGGGGATAAAAATGGAGTGTGGCTGTGTCATGCACACGGCCGTGTGTTGTACGTGAATACGTTTATGTAACGGGTTATATTTTTAAATGAAATATTTTTAAACTAATGTTGTATAAACAATCGATAGATTTTGACGACAGCAGACGATTAAAACTTAAATGAAGATCGTAGCTTCTCCGAGTCGAAAGTTATACTAATTGCAAATCTCGGTACGTAGCAAAATAACCTCAAAATGGCGGAACTTTCCCCTCCAACGCGCACGATGCGTCACTGTCCTAGTTTATCGTAATAAATTATTTGATCCTTTAGCTATCCAGTGGCATAATTTAATTTTAAATGTAGAGGATATTATTTGAAACTATACTACAATGCCAAATTGTATCCCCCGATTTTGTTATCATTAGGTTTTTTGGATTGCCCCCCTATGGTAGCAAATTGAAAGATGTACTATCCAATGTTCTTTCCAGGGTCTCAGACTATCTCATCTAAATTAGCTCAGCGAATTCAACGTTTCGAATATTCGTATTATAGAATATTTTAGTTTTCGTAGACCGCTTTCCATTTATGGATTTTAGTTGAGTTTCTTTACACCAACTGAACGCTTTTTACATTTACTGAAGATATTCTAGGGAAGGTTAAATTACGAGTAGGTATCTTGCGAGAGCATGTCTAGGCATTGTCAAACCTGCAAGCTAGGTGGGATAGGCGCTTCGTCCTTCAGCCAGGAGAAATACACGGGCTTGTCCCCGGAGGACACGCCGCACAGCACCTGCACTGAGCTGCCCTCCGTCAACTCCGAAGAGAACATGAATGGTGAAATCTTGGGTGGGTCTGGTAAAACAATATTAGTTAACCGAGCATTCTCTGGTCAATTGTTAATTATTGCAACTTCATAGGGCAAAAGTCTACTTAAAAATCCGAATCTAGCAAGGGATTCAATCACGCGTCACTTGGTCAATATTAGCTACAAGCTTATATTGACGCGTACGTCGATGATAACGTTTTGGACTACCAATATATTTACAAATCAATCAGAGTTCAGACGAATCGATATTATAATAGAATCCCGTGTTGCTCTTTTCCGTACTTTTAGAAAGAAGTCAGTTAGTTTTAGGAACAAATCCAGGTTTAAAATAAAATTATCGAAACAGGTACTAAAAAGTATTTGGAAAAAAATACTGGCCGGGTGACCTTCCGTGGCATCATGCGTCAGGAGTGAGGATAGTGCAGTATGTATACTGACTGCGGACTTGTATGTCGACGTCCCTGGTGGCGGCGGGCCCCTGCGGCGCGGCCACGCTGCAGGCGTAGCGGCCGGCGTCGTGCGGCATGGCGGGCGCGAGCCGCAGCGCCGCGCCGCGCGCCGCCACGCGCCCCGCGCCGCCCAGCGCCGCCGCCACGCCGCGCCGCCACCACGACACCGAGCTGCACACACCCGCGCACACACACTCACACACACTGTACACACCCACACCCTACATACACTACTACATACTTACAGAAACACGTAACACGCTACGTTGCCAGTTTACCACCTTGTATTTTCAAGGCAAAATAGTATATTTTCATCATATAAGACAATCACGCTGAATACTCTCAAATACCGCTCAAAATAAATTATTACAACGGCAATACGAAAATTGAAGAATTTTTTTTGTCCATTTTCGTAAATTTTAATGATCATTAATTGCATATGCAATTTAATTCCTTAACATCCTACGTTATGTAATGACGTCAGTGACGCTGATTAGCGCCTGTTTGGGGGTTTATGTGTGTTTGTATGTGTGTGTGTGCGTAAGAGGAATTATCCTATAAATGCACCTCTATGGACCTGATCGGATATCCAGCGTAGGGGCAATACACAGTGATGTTCTCCCCGGCCACCGCGCGCACGGCACCCAGCGGCCGGATCGAGGGAGGGCCTGTAGGAAGAGGGGTGTGGTAGTAACAACGTTCAATAGAATTATTATATAGTTTTGATCAAAATTATCAGCGTTTAAATAACTCAGCTATAATAACGAGATATTTTGCATTCATTTGGATCTACAAATTTCAAACGAACCGCCCAGCGGACTCATACAGTATAGTATTCATAAACAGCCTGAGGGTTCAAGGCTAATCAGCAATGCAACCTCGTCGACCGCTTAGTCCAAAGGCATCCCAAGAAGGAAATCGTATCAATAGGTCCAGCGGACGCAGGCGTAGGGAGCCTCCTCGTACCGTATATGTTGAGCCTGGCGGAGTGTTCCTGCACGCCGAGCGCGTTGCTGGCGCGGCAGGTGTAGCGGCCGCCGTCCGCCGCGCGCGCCTCCGCCAGCGCCAGCACCGACACCAGCTCGCCCGGCGCCGCGCTCTCCTCCGACACCGAGTACCTGCACGCACACACACGCACACACACATCACAGGTGTGCCGTCGCTGAATTAGGGCTCCCTCACCATGAACATGCAGGTTTGGGTTACATTTGTACGGAATCTATTAAAAGCTTACTATGGGTGGCAGCATTTATTCATGCCCATCTGAACGTTTACAGATTATCATCTTTCTCAACCAAGTTGGTTCCACAGCAAGTTGGTTGCAATAAAAAAAATATGCTCGTAGATATGTCCGACGCCTCAGTGGAACAACTAGTTTGTTAGTATATGTTGTTGTGAGTGTAGCTGGGAGGTGAGTGGTGAGTGACCTGTGCGGCGGCAGGTAGTGGTCGACGGGCTGTCCGTCCAGCAGCCAGGCGATGCGCGGCGGCGGCGCGCCGGCGGCGGCACAGCGCAGCGCCACGCTGCCGCCCGCGCGCAGCGCCTGCTCGATGAACGTGTACTGCAGCTCCGGCGGGGAATCTGCATCCAACGAATGAGCTGCAGCACCAGTCGTTATACTTTAAAGGTCTTCAACCATTGCTTCCAATAATCTAAATTTTAAAACCCGGCACCCTTCAATTCAAAGCAGCTATTTATTCTTCATCAATTTATATGTGGTATGTTCTAGACTAGAACATTCTATACCAACGTTTGTCAAAAAGTTGAATCGATCCCAACCGCTTGCATTGCTCACATCCTTTAAGGTAAAAATTTTCCTACACGTAGTTCCGTGTATCCTTTGACGATTCAAAGGGTATCCAATCAGTGAACAATGTGGGATGTTTACGCAGCGCCTCCCAAACCGGTGCCTCTTGACAATGAGACCGATCCCGATCCTGTGTACTGTAAGTATCCTCGGCGGGTGTCACAACATGAACATTGAAACGCTGATTACCTACATAAAACACGTAGTACCCACCTACCGTGGAAATTTTTGAATGTAATTGTTTTGAACGTTATTGGTTTTACTATTCCTTGTTAGTTAATACGTTAGTTTATGACTTATTGATTTACGTAATAACAATCGTGTTTGATGTTTGTCTTCATTTTAATAACATCCCGTGAGCATATCTGATGCGAAGATAACGCTCGAGGAAGTCTAATTAATTCCACTCTGAACTCCGCACACGTCAGCTTACGTTGATGAGAAATTATACGTTTACATTATTTACTCAAAACATCCAAACGTTCGCCATCTTGTATCCATTACTACGCATTATAATTATTTCATCAAATTTTCCGACTCGTTCGACTTTCAATTTCGCAAAGAAAATAAAAATTTTATAGGAACAATAAAACTCACTTTTTCTATTACCCCAATGTTTCAATAAGAAAGACACATCCTGGATAGTCGATAGCAATGTGGTGTAGAAAAATGCTAGTATGTGTTTACTATTGCACTGTACTCTCTCACCGTCTCTCTATAGCTACAAATTTTTTAAATCAGATCACTGGATATTTCACTAAAAAATCTTAATGATTGCAAATAAAAGGTATCTGCACACTGTCAACTTCTTAATTTTTCGAAAAAAATAGTTCAGTCTATTATTATGTCGACAGCAAAGCTCGCCTGTAATATTTGTATGTTGCTTTGGTGTATGACAATACAAGCAATAGGGTAGAGTTACTTGGGCTTAAAATATTTACCGTAGGTTCCTGAATAAATTTGTTACCTACGATCTACGCTACACGATATTATGTACCTAGTTGTAAATTGCAATCAAGACGTTCTAAGCTGGCAGCGTGACGGTTAGACCGGTGTGAGCGGTGTGAGCGGTATGGGCGCCCGACGCGACGCCCCCGTTCCATATCCGATGGTATTACGGCGCTCACATACTGGAGTATTAATCAATCTCAGGTCGAGTGTGAAAGGCTCGAGGCCTTTGTGGTGCGGCGCCGCGGCGGCGTCTCGAGACGCTTTGTTGTTTGTAATGTAAACGTGCAATATCCTCGCGCGGCTCCGGTCACAATCACTGCTGGCTTTGTTCTACTTAAGGTGGCGGTTCGCGCCGCGACAGAGACAAGCGACCGAGACAAGAGACCGAGACAGGAGACCGCGACAAGTGTCTCGGTCTCTTTAGCATCTACTGTGGGTCGAGACCGAGACCGCGACCAAAGCTACAATTCATTCAATTTCAGAGTCTGTCGATGGAGTTACTTATGTTGTACTGTGCCATTAATTTACACTGTCTAATTAGAACTTCCATTGCAGGAAGAAGAAGGTTTTATTTATGGTTTCAGCTATGTTTTTCCAAATATTTTTCTTTAAATTTTCGTCTCTGTAGGACTCCAGTTGAGTATTGTATATCGGAGGGTGCTGTCTGATCAGTTCAATCAGCTTTTCACAGTCTTCGTCAGGAAAAGTAGTCATTTTTTACAATAAACTCACGTTCAATTCGAGCGCGACACGACGAGACCGAGACACTACTAGTCCAGGGCAGCGACTGTCGCGCGGTCTCCGGTCTCGCGTCTCTGTCTCCTGTCTCGGTCTCGTTCGCGAACTGATGCCTATTCATTGCATATGGTCAAGTGACGATAGCGGTCTCCTGTCTCGGTCTCTTGTCTCGGTCGCTTGTCTCTGTCGCGGCGCGAACCGCCAGCTTTACACTTACATGGTGTATCTCTGGCGGCTGGGATATTAAAACTAATATTAACTATTGCCAACGCCACCGCCATTCCACACGGATGCTATTTACTGTGTCTGGAAGCAATAATTTGCGGATTATGCCATTTATTTGTAAATTTGATACCATCTCGTTACATTTCCTCCAAACGCCACCAAAGCGTTTCCTCTCCTAATATTAACATAGTATGTCATAATGTTATTAAAAATGGTGCCTGGGCGATGCTCCATGCTGCTTGTTAATACGCATAATAAAATAAGTTAAAGTAATACTCTAACTATTTACCTAGACCTAGAGGGTCGGTAGACGGAATGTTTCAGTCGAGGCCGTGTAATTAATTTCGCTCCACATAGTTGCTCCAGCCCTTCCCCCCCCCCTCCCCCCGGACCGACACGACCACCTCCTGAACTCGGCTTCAATTTAATGACAATTTAAAAAGGAACCTTGAGGAACAAATAAACTACTTCTTTTCAGTGATGTCAATCTGAGTAGGTTTTGCTATAGTAAATATACTTAAAGAATAAAACAGGTCTTGTCTATGAGGGTAATGTGTAACTAACGGAAGCCAGGAAATCCTTTTTACTCGGCTGTGCGAAGCAAAGGAGGGTAATGTGTTTATCAGTCTATGTATGTGTGTATCTCATCAAAAACATAAATGTAAAATGAGAGCCATGTTCAAAAAAAGAATTGAGATCTAAATGGGTGCCAAGTTCTGTGTAGAAAAGCCTAATAGTCCAAAGAACATGTAGTTCAAGCTCTACATTTGTCTTGGTTAGTTTTCACGCAACTATGTACTTATTGGAACGAAGTTCCTTATCGCGCGTTATGAAAGGGGGCTAGAACGAAAATTTTCTTACGAAATGTTGGTACGATACTTTTTGAAGTGATTCAGAGAGTTTTACAGAGATGGCGCTGTACAACTTTCTGAATCACGCTAACTTTCTGAATCACTTCAAAAAACAATACTTGAATACTTCGTTCCATCCGGGTGTCCCTTGACACCTGTCATTTTTAAACGCTTTTATTTAGCTTCACTTCGGAGCATCAAAGCATCAAAGGATCAAATCTTGTAACGTTAATTTGAATGACTTCCCTTTAATGAAAATTGATGAAATTTGGCAGACATGTGTATTTCCGATGACAATACACGAAAATCATATTTTAAACTAATTTTCATTGTTTATTTGTTGTTAAATTAAAAAAAACGATTTTCAGACTTTAGACGCATAATTCTCTATGTTCTATTTTACGTAGAGACTTGAAATTTTCACAACTTGTAGCTAATTTTATAAACTAAACATTATTGAAAAAATAAAAGCGTTTAAAAAAAAAATTTTTTTTAGGATTCATTATTAACTATATTTGTATAATTATCTTCGTTAAGTCTGTTATTTTCTGTTATCTTAATTGTTTCGTTCATGTATCTATTACGTAAAAATATACCTCTTGTCTGTATATCCACGGAGGATCTAAAGGAACACTAAACCGACATTAGATGAAAATGAGTACATAATAATAATGATGATTGTGAGCGGGAGCGCGAATACCTACTAAGTATTAAGTTAATTTATGGTTTATGTTTCCAAGACCGAGGCGAGCGACCGGCGACGAGCGTGGCCCGCGCGGGTCTTTAGCTTAGAATAAAATTATTTTATTAAAATAGTACACAATGAGATCTGCAGCGCGGCGGTGTTCTGCAACAATGCTAGCTACATCGCATCGCTGTGAAACTTAACATTAAGTATGTTAATGGTGCTGGCCAAGCTACAGAAAGCCTCGTTAAGTTTCCAGTTTAATTATTCCAAGACAAAGAATTTACCTAGCGTTCAAAGTGCTTGAAATTTAGAACTATTACTGAGTAGTAATAACTTTTAGCGATATATTTTATACAGGCACAAAGTCTTGTGTTATCTCTTTATATAAGCGTAATTGTTGTAATAATTAAAATAAATGCATAATAATATAGGTATATTAGTAGGAATTTAAGTTAGTAAGTTAGGACGTACAACGAAATTTGCATACCTTATATGGTGGAATGTGGAGGACATAATATTAATATGATTACCTAATTTTAAGACATTGTTATTGTTACCCACTTTCGAGCAAATAAATAAATTTGAATTTGAATTTGAATTTGGAATGTATGGATGATGAGTTAATAATGTTTGGTACAGTAAGAAGTAGTTATTTTAATAGACGCCCTATTTGCAATCATGTCCTTGGGAATGCCCCAAGGATCAATATTGGAAACGCTGCTATTTTTAATCTATACTATAATAATATTATAAAGCTGAAGAGGGTGAGGGAAAGGAGGAGGAGGGAGGATGAGGGAGGGGCAGAGGAGATATGCACACAAAAACTATAACGGCTAAGAACGGCTGTACCGATTGTAATGATCTCTGATTTGTTAAACCAACCAAAACAATAAAAGTTTATTTAAAAGTATCACTATAAACCCTTTCATTGATTGTTAGGCGATACGAAGGTCACCGGGTCAGCTAGTATAATTATAAAGTTTTAATATGTTAAGGAAGAAAGTCCCGCCTGGATACGATGTTGATAAAATAAAGCTCGAGTAGTAACGTAGTTACTTTGATAGTTTTCTTAAGTCTATAACTATTACTGACATTAGATGTCTACAACATTATTGTTAGGAATTATAACAAACTAGTTTTACCTCATTCAAGATTTAGTAAAACTTGTGACTCGATCATTGTAGATGTATAAAATTTTACTATTTAGGTGTTAACTAACTGGCTTTTTGTTCCATAAATAGATACTTTAAAATAATGAGCGAGATGTGAACCAATTGAATCGCTTAGTGACAGTTATGTGTTATGTATGTTGATTTCGATAGTTATATCGAAATCAATAACGGCATTCGGGGGTTGACTGGTGGCTGGCGGCCGCGCGTCAGTTATTTGGGTCACGAGTGTCGCGAGTGATTGAGCTGCGACGTAATTAGCGCCGAGCGAACCAGCCGCCGCCGGGAGACATTCGATTGCATTCTCCGGCTGCGGCTCGCCTCAACCTCATCATCTGCTGCCGTCAAAGTTCAATGTGTGACGATCAGAGCAAACCCAATAGGATTCTACCTTAAAAGGTTTTATTGGAAAAGTACTAGTGTAGGTTCTTTCGGAGTCACATTTTATTACTGTGGCATCAATTTTGTTTTTATACTTAAGAGTTACATTATATAATGTATATAATTTTGTAATAGTTCTCATATTATTTAGTTTATCGATTATTTTAACGTGATAACGTTTATAAAGACGATGAGCCTGAAAGGCATTCACGAAAACCGAGTAACGGCCGCTCACGTCACGGAAGCGCGCGCAGCATTAGAGAGAGAGGCACGCTAGACCGGCCGTCTCTCTCCCACTCAAGCGTAATCGGTCCGCTTGGAAGGCATTCTCGAAAACGTGGTAACGAGCCTGCTCACGTCACGAGCCACAACGCGCGCAAAGTATCGAGAAAGAGATACGCTGAATAATAATAAAACGAAATATATATCTGTAATTTAATATGTAAAATTGTAATTTTCATTCTATTTCCCGTTCCTAATGTGCGAATTGACAATATTTATATCATAAATTATTCTTCTACGAAATAGACGTTATCACGTAAAACCATTGTCCGTAAACCGACTTTACAGACAACCAATTTTTATAAGAAATATGTGCTCCAGAGGTTTCCACGGCACATCAACCTTGTGTTTAAAATAATAAAGCCGTGTAGCATCAGTACGGTTCGTCCCTATAACGTCTATTCAAAAATCTTAAAATTTTTACGCTGAAAATAAATACTCTCACCATTGCTCTCACCTCAGTTTAACGTTTCTTTAATCTGAGATTTCTATATAATTAAAACTCCCGCGGGTAACATAATAAGATGCACAAATGATCCCTTATCATTGCTTTTTCTGTAACTCTCATATTTCATTAAACTAGAAACTAGAGAAATATGGTGTATCGACAGACACCGGCCGGCGGCGGCGCGGAGTCAGGTGAGTTCCCGAAATAATGTCTCGTTGTTGAAAATTATGTTGACAGGGTTGACAGGTATAACAAGCACATTCCGGCGAAAGAAATGAGAAGGGGAGGATTTAGATAGTGAAGGGTGAACGGTGGGTGACTGGGTGTGGGAGAGAATTTTGGAAGCCGATCGAGATAATTGTTTCCGTGTACAGTGACAAACAGCGGTCGCGGTCGTCCTGATTGTCAATAAATATATTTGTGTCATCTGTGTCGGTAGTTTCAACTGGTTACGGTCTGCTGTAGAAGTCAACGGCAACTGTCGTAATTATAGCATTTTTCATGATAAATATCAACATAAAGACTACAACCATACAAAAGCATCACCGATTCATCCAATTGTTCAATGAAAAGATATGCGGTCGTTTTTTTACCTACCATAATGAGTGAGGAGAAAACGATTGTTTGTACCGACGAAGCCCCTCCATATACATATAAGTATAAATTATTATCGAGATATTCAAGATCAATAGTGAGTAACGCGCGTTCTGACTAATACACCTTTTTAGATTACAGAGCGCTGTGCCACCGCAGCACCGGATTGTTATCGGTCCGGACTCCGGGCCGCGGCGGTGATCCCGCGTCGACACACTACACTACACTACACTACAGGGCTACAGGACGCGCGACACCAAACATAAAGTGACCTTCAACCATTGAACTACTATTACTAGCGTACAGAACAGACACCCCGAACACCATGTATGTCCAAAGCATTGGCGCCACGTGGCTTCAATCTTGGGTTGACTTTTAATAGAATAGAATAGAATAGAATAAAATTTTATTTCTTCAAGTTAGCACTGCAATACAAACAGGCAATATTCTTACATAATACTTATAATAGATATTTTTGCAGCAGTGAGAACTTGACGAAATAGGGCCACACTCAGCACTGGCCGCAGCAAGCCACGACCGCTGGTTTTCAGGGCGACCCTAATTCGTATAGTTCGACTAGTGACATAAATTTTTTTAAATACCTAATACAATACCTAAAACTAATAAACATAAAATCTAAATAACTGATAACAGAACCTTACTTATAAAAATATCTTATAATCTTATATTAGTTCCATTTTAAACTAATTACTTATTTTTTTTTTAATTATTTCTTGCTGTCCCTCGCGGTTTCATCTGTGTTATACAATACAATTATATAAGCCTACAGCCTTCCTCGATAAATGGACCATTAAACACAAAAAGAATATTTCAATTCGAAGCAGTATTAGTAGGCTAACGCCCCAACTCCCGCGTATTTGCGCATATGATCCTAGGTGTATGCTTGTGTGTCAGTGCGTGCGTGCGTGTGTGTAAGGGTACGATTCCACCAAAATAGTGTGCAGCACATTTGTTTACAAACATTTTGTGCAAAACTCCAGCATTGCACTTTAAGCTAGTATCGCGTTTAGCTGCTGTCTCCACCGGCAAGGCTGTGCGTAACTTTTGTAAACGCACAGTGTGGCACACTTGTGCACAAACATGTTCACTGAGAAGAGTTTTGTGTCTTCAGATGTTAAATATGGACGGGCAGGAAAACGTAGTGCTTTGTGCTGCAGCTTGTGTTTTATTATTTAGTTTGCTTAAAAAGAAACGAAGAATAAAAGAAAGACTGAGTTCGTGAACAACAAGCGTGTACGCGTCGACGCGAGTCCACTGCGTACATGTGTGCGCGCACAAAAGTATACAGATGTGCGTGACAATTTTAAATGTTCGCGCACAATTTGTTACTGTATGCCCGAGTGACTCGACCAGCGTGAACATTTGTGTCGTACACTGTGCATTACAGTGCCGCACAGTTCAGCACTCTGGTGGAATCATGCCTTAATGGATTCGTTCGATTTTGAAAGGAGAACGGGGGCTCAATTTTGGAAATCGAACCTCCCGGGCGAGTCACATATTTAGTTCGAGATGTCTGTTCTATGTCATTATACTTCAATGTTTTCAACTGAGTGCACCGTGAAGACTATTATACTACGAGTAGTAAGATATAATACGCGGCCACGTTGCGTTGCCCCACTGTCAGTTTCACAGTTACTTACCCTACTTAATTATTCTGTCATTCAAAACCTTTACGCACCAGCTACATAATTTTGTCCCTGAGAATTTTTTTTACAAAACAGGTGAAAAATAAGTTACAACCAGCCTCAATATGCTTGAAAAGTATCGACGCATGCAATGTTTTTAATATAATATTACCTGCATCACCTCAGGCCCTTATCGTCACGCTTCAACAACACTGTTTTATATTTTATATGCGAACTGTAATATAACCATCACAAGTTAACATACAGTGTCACAGGACAACGAGTTGTATTGTGTTACTCTGTCTGCTCCACGAGCACACAGCTGGACGATCCATAGTTGGGTACAAAACACGAACAACTCCTGCATTTATTGTAGACTCATTTCTTAGAGAGCACTTCTTAAGACGCGTGCGGCTGCCATTGATGCGCATAAAACAACAACAACTTTTATTGTTAAGACTTAATTCCGGAGACTCCTGCATCCGATGAATAAAGTCGTTGAGCGATGGCATTACGGCAAGCTCTAAGCAAGCATTGTTAGCTCGTAGCGCGTCCCATCGAACACTCCTACAAATTGTCTCGGTACACAAAGCATGCAGCTCGTTAAGAAACTTGGATTTTCATTTCTCGCTGTACGTTACTGTCGTTGCTGTACGGTGCTGTCTTGTAACGCGTTCAATAATATTAAACTATTCGTTATAATAACTATTCCATTATCGCTTGGTTGTAAGAATTACGTTAATTAAGCTTTACTTGATTATGTTTCACGGGACTAAATATATATAAACACGTATCTTTTTTGAAGCAAAATACTTATTATAAGTACTAAATTTTTCTTCTGTGGTACAATTTCTTTAGGTGCGACTTGAGAGTAACTCAGATTATTTTCCGGACGGAAGTATTCTAACGGAAGTATTCGGACGGAAATAAACGCTCTATAATCTAGTCTGTAGGCGCTGTTTTTAAAAATAAATTCTTATTATAGTGTTCGCGCGAACCAGTCGCGCGGGCCATCGTGGCTACAGCTGGGGCACGGGCGCCGGGCAGCCATCGCCATTCCCCCGCCACTCGGCCACTCGACCACTCGACCTACGGCGGCCACCGCGGCAGCACACTAATCGCGATTGCGTTGTACTCGTTCGGAACACAGTAAATTCTTATATTATACAGTCCACTCTTATTATTTACCTAAGCCCTAGACCACCTTTGGGCACTAACAATAGAATGTTGTGAGTATATGAGATACATAATAAAATTATAAGGCGTCGTCCTAATTGGCAGCAATCGTACGAGCAAACGATGCGATTTAGTCGCACGACGAAATTAAACACATTCACTAAATAAGTGTGTCCTAATTAGTCATCGCACGAGCATAATAAATAATCATAATCATTTTCATCGCACGACGATGAACGCATCGTTTGCTCGTACGATTGCTGCCAATTAGGACGACGCCTAATACCTACACTTTTTAACCCCTACGCAAAAACGAGAGGTGTTATAAGTTTAACGTATCAAATAAGATTTGATTTGTGTTACACAAAATTGGATGTCTGAAGGTGGAAGAGAGTGTAGTTATGGGGAAGGGGATAAATTTACTTAATTCAGTGAACATACCCGAGTGGGGTTTGAAATGAGTGGGTTTGATTTGTGTATAGCAAAATTGGCGGTTTGAAGGGGGGGTAGTTATGGGGAAGAGGATTTTACTGAATTCAGCAAACATACCCGAGTGGGGTATCAAAAAGTTAACTATTTTTGGTAATACGTGTCATCAAAGTCAAAGTAATTTTACTTCAAGCGCGCGTAAAGATTACACGCTCACACTTTTTTTTATTTTTAAAGCCGTAAGATATTGTAGTTGTATAGTAGTACAGCGTAGTAGAAATACAGTGAGCAATTCACTCGCTTGTTCCAAATATATGCAGATAAAAAAATCAATCCATACAATACAATGTCCTGTCCTCAGTAGAGTAACGGATGCATCGATTACACATCGGGAGTATACCGCAGTGGTCGGGGATCACTCACCGCCCAGTCGCAGCTCGGCGGCGGCGTGCGCGGTGCGGCGGCCGCTGCGCGCCACGCACTGGTAGGTGCCGGCGTGGGCGCGCGCCACGCCGCGCACGTGCAGCACGCCGCTCGCCGCGCCGCTCGCCGTACCGCTCGGCAGCGGTGCGCCGTCGTGCAGCCAGCGCAGCGCGGCGCCCGGCTCGCTGGCGCTGCAGTTGAAGCGCACGGTGCTGCCGGCCTCCGCCACCTGTTAGTCAATGCAAGTGAATCACTGATACATGTAAACGAAACAAATTTAATGTGGCTTACAACAGGAGCAGGCGTGGCGTACTCCGCACCTTTTGTATGGTGGTACAAGTATGTGTCGCGTTATAAGTGTCGGACCAATTTCAGAAGGGCTGCCACGCCGTGTCATACACTCGTAATCTATTATCACACGTCATCAAAAGAAAATGGGGAGAGAGTGGGAGACGGAGAGGGAGAGGGAGAGGGAGTGGGAGAGGGAGAGGGAGTGGGAGAGGGAGATGAAGAGGGAATTTAATGGTCTGTGATTTGTTAAACCTACCAAAACTATAAAAGTTAAAAGTAACAATAAAGTACATTCATTGATTGTTAGATGATACGAAGTTCACCGGATCAGCTAGTCTGTATGTATAATAATTACACAAAAATATTTTATGTAATTTCCATACTAAAATTATTTAGGCAGGTACCACAACAGCAGGTGTGACGGTGACAGTGAGGTCGTCGTCGACGTCGAGCCTGGTCTGCGCGGTGGCGTCCCCGAACACGTTGTAGGCCTTGCACAGCCAGGCGCCCGCCACGCCGCGCCGCGCGCGCCCGCACAGCGCCGCGCCGCCGCCCCACACCCACACGCCGCCCCCCCCGCCCCCCGCGCCCCCCGCACCGTCCGCCTCCACCGGCTGCAAGCGCCCGTTCAGCTCGCGATACCATCTGTTGATTGTTATTAATTGATGTTGATTCTATTCTTACTAATTACGTGACAAATCACGCTTTCATGTGTTTTTCTTCCTTTTTTCTCTCCCTCTTTTCTTAGTCGTCAACGTATCGGAGATGTCTTTAGTGTTACTGATGTCCATGTATAACGGTGGCCACTTACTCTCAGGTGGATCGTCAGCTCCTTTGTGAGCTGGTTAGGTTACATAAAACAAATTATAAACAAGAATGGTCCCAATATACTGCCCTGCGGTACCCTTGCTCTAATATTTCTTGGTGATGATCGTATGTACAGATCTTTGTTACTAAAATAAATAGGTATTATAGTTTATTAGGTGTGTTTAGTAGACGTGAGGAGTGAGGAGAGGGACGTACGTGTAGTGCGGCGCGGGGTACTCGGAGGCCACGCAGGGGATGCAGAAGTTGGCGCCCGCCGGCACCGCCAGCTCGCTGAGCGTGGCTACCAGCCGCGGCGCGGAGCTCGACGTGCCAGCTGCAACGACATACACCATTACCTATGTGTCACAACAACAACTAACCTAACAAGGAGGAAACAGAAGCAAGCAACTTCTTTCTTGATTTCGAGCCTGAGACCTCGGACTACTGACGAGGACCTTTTGCGTAAAAACACTACTCTGTATTTTGCAGTAGGTAATCTATGTATGTAAATCATGATCAGCATGTTGCATCACAGAGAGAGGGTAATATGCTAAAAAATGTGGCTGTGTTCAAGAATGTAGACTTGTATTAGTACTAATTTAACGCGCTTTAGCATCAAAAATTCCATTATCACTTACCATCAAGTCGCCTCAACTCAGAGTCACTAACGATTATTTAAATTGCTCCTTAGTACAGAATTTGTATGGTGATTCTTTACTAATTTGCGATTAAAGTAACCATTAGTGACTCTGAGTTGGAGTGTTAATATAGCTAAATGTGAAAGACAGTTTATTAAAGGCAAACACGAGGACAACGATTGCAGGATATTGAGGAGCGTGTTTACACTGTAGGAAGCTGCCAACGAATAATAATATTGGCGCGGGCTTCGTCTCCGCTGCCACGGATTACTTCCACGTTATTATAGGCTGTCGCTGTGCTGCATCGACGTGATCGACGCAATGAGAAATTTATTAGAAGCGAAAAATTTGTTCCTACATTTCGTTGTTCAGTGTTGCAATCTAGATGATCGGTTGATTCTTAGGAGCCTTCGTGTCTCTCGAAGACGTTTCGAAAATAATGCCAACTAACGTAACATGATCACATTTTACTGTTGTGTATTGTGGGAGCAGTTTAACCTAAACAAATTTCATTGTAAAATTCAGAACAAGAGAAGCTCTCCACCCGCAGCGCAAAGCGATACAACTGCACTTGTTTCAAAACACTGGCAAGTAGGCCAACTCCACAATTGGGTCATCGGCGACCGGTGACAAGGAGCGCCCCGTCGCCCGACCGCCGCTCGGAGAGGGATCATCATTTGTATCCTGCACCCGCCGAGCGCCCTCAGCGCCCTGTAGCCTACAGCTGAACGCTTCAGTGCTCGAAATGAGGAAATAAATGAATATGTAACGTTTCACACAGAATGTTTCAGATATCGCAATCAGACTCAATAATGAAAATGTATATTTATGAGCGTGCAATAACGACAAGTACGCTAATGAAGACCGTAGGGATTCCGTGGTCGGCGATGGTACGAGTAGGGTGTGCGGCGGTACTGTACTCACAGGTGAGCGCGAGAGTGGCGGGACGCGCGCGCTTGGTGCCGCCGGCCGGGGCGAGGCGCGCCAGGCAACTGTAGGGGCCCGCGTCTGCCGCCGACACGTCGCGGATCAGCAGCACGTCACCCGCCACCAGGTACCGAGACTCTGGACAACAAACACCAGGTTTTATCACACAGCTATCATGGCATCGTAACTAGTCTGCTGGCCTGTCACCATCCGATGCGATCGGCTGAGTTAACCGGTCGGTAGTTGGATGGGTGGTGGTTAGTCGTAAAATTAGCTATTAATAGGAAGGAACTCGTCGCACTACTAGGCCAGCGCGGCGTCACATTGAAATTTCTGGAGCTCAAAACTTTTTTATTCAAAAAGACGTATCAAATAATGATTATTATACCG
Organism: Thymelicus lineola; assembly: GCA_963932265.1. NCBI lineage: Eukaryota > Metazoa > Arthropoda > Insecta > Lepidoptera > Hesperiidae > Thymelicus > Thymelicus lineola. Next base: position 179,553 of record OZ010682.1, on the reverse strand, counting down.
AGAGGACCAGCAAAAATTGACGTTGAAAAGAATACAACATTAAAATACTTTACAATAAAGGGATTTAAGTGGTAGCCTTACAATAATTTAAATAAGAACGTCTCCATCGAGCGCACCGCTCGCCGCAGCTTCCTGTAGATCATTACAGGAAGCGTTATCAGCGCCATTCATCAGTGTCCCGTGAAGAATGGTCGCCGCCGCGCGAATGAGACATCTTTTTAATTAATATCGCCTCGTTCCGTATAAATATGCCGAGAAACTTCCCCAGCAACGTTAATTAAAACCTTCCTGCCCGTATATTATGTACCTTACATTCTTTCTGGAAGAATTCCGGAATAAATTAATTTCAACGTGAAACTTTTCCCACCGCCTGAACGAAGCAGCTTCTGGCAGCGGCCGGCGGCGCCCGCGGCTCCGAGCGCCTCAAGCTGCTCGTATTGATGTTAGTAAGATACAGTAAGGTACAATGACTAATTATTATCCGAGTTGCTTAGTTTGAAATGATTGTAGTGTTTAGCCTCTAATACTTTACTGATGAAAAAAATGGAAATTGTAATTTAGGGGTTTTACAACGAGGCGTTATGAACGTATCTGAAATCGAAGATGATGTCCAAAAAAAAAAATTTGATTACACACGAAGTTCCTTGCCACATGCTTAACAATGATGTGGGCGAAAATATAGCGGACCTTCACGGACGAGGACAATAAATTGAAGGGTCAAAACGAATTATTTTTGCCGCATTAATTTCAAGTTGAAATCAACAATAGCCACAGCGACCAAGACCTCATATTCTCCTCCCAGTTGAAAAACCTGCGTATGAATGTAGGAACGATATCTCAGGAGCTGGCATCGATCTATGTGGCTGCTAGTGTGATAAATTAATTAAACGCCTCGGTTCAGTCCGCAGCGACAGCGGGCGAGAGAGATTTATCTCCCGGCGCCGCTCGCCACCAGATTTATGTTCGACGTTACTCTCCCTTTAATAAGGAGCTCATGTTTAATGCCGCTCTCTTTATGGACGCGCTCGGCAGAGAGCTCGATCAATTACAATATAATTTTTATCTGGTTTTTACAAAAATACAAACAGGCCACGTTGTATTTGGCACTACCTTGTAACATTACAAATAGTGACTCTCCCTAGCTTAGCTTCAAAAATCTGGATAGCATTAGAACATAAAAGTGGGTTGAACACTTATCTGATCAATATTCAAAAGACCATATTAACATCATCTACATCTTTTTTGCGGCTTCGTCGGTCGTAAGGTTGTAACCGGTACAATCTAGGTCTACCCTGATTCGTGCGTTCTCTTGCTGGCCTTTTTAACCGTAGCGCTTAAGATGTGACTAAATCCAGCGCTCTGGTGGTAGATCCCCCAAAGGATTTTATTGGTAATTTTAACAGTTCATTAATACCACTATTATTACTTCTCCGTGGGCTTGGATAGCCACCATTCCCTTTCTTTAGTCAGTCGTCAAACGACTGGTCTTACTCCGGCTAGAGAATTGACAGCCAGTTCTTACTTTCTTTTTCTTCTCTCTTTCTTAGCCGGCAACGTATCAGTGATGCCTTTGGGGTCGCTGATGTCCATATGAGCGACGATAGCCACTTACCATCAGATGGATCGTCAGCTCGTTTGTTGACTTTTCTATAAAAGAAGCCTGAGCACTGACCTGGTGAAGGTGGGTCCAGGTGCAGCAGGCGGTCGCCGCGGTACCAGGCGGCGGGCGCTGCGGGCGCGGCGGGCGCGGCGGGCGGGGTGGGAGGGGAGGGGGAGGCGCGGCACCGCACCGCCGCCACGCCGCCCGCCGCCGTCGCCGACACCGACACCGTCGCCTCCCAGTTCACGTCCACCACTGGACAGTGTCCGGGCGTTAAGTCATTGTAACCAGGATATAAAATTAATAAAAATGAATCAACTTCTTTTTTGTAATAGGCAATAAAATTTGATGAATATTTAAAGCCTGAATGTTGTATAGATATACTTATCTAATCCATCGCCGACAATAGCTACTAAACAGTTGTATGGTAGGTTCTGTAGATATGTTGTTAAGCACATTTAATATTTTCAACCTACTGGCAACATCGGAGAGTATTGTAAATACCTGGTTGCAGCACCACGTCCCTGGACAGCAGCGTCCCGTGCACGCTGGCGGCCCGACAGCGCACCACGGTGGGTGCGGGGGGGGAGCCGAACCCCCCGGAGCCCCCCGCCAGCAGCTCCAGTGTACCGTTAGCGTGCACGCGTCTGCACACATACACACACCACACATTAGCTGTGTATTAATGGAAAAGGCCTCGCGAGGTAAATGCTCGGTCTGTTAATACGCCGCTCGCCGCTCGGGCGAGGTAAGAGTGTACCACCTCGCATCCTGTCAGCAGCTACGCGAGGGTGCTCGTTCAGTCCGTGCACACAACCATATCGCTACGAGTTAAATAAACTGTTTCCAAGAATTTAACTGATGCATTAATAACGCACCAAGTTTATTGCGTTTTTACGATAAACACTTTCCTTTATAAGAAGTTTACTGTAGTCACAAAAAAGTATTGTCATTGTGTTTTACAATTGCCCTAAGATCAGGAATAATGCGATTTAATATAATGTGATTCCTGTTCAACTTTTAAACTCACCGTGTTAGTTACCAATTAGAATCTAGTATATATATAATCTATACTAATATTATAAAGAGGAAAGATTTGATTGTGTGCATTGAATAGGCTCCGAAACTACCGAACCGGTTTGAAAAATTCTTTCACTGTTGGGAAGTTACACTATTCCCGGGTGATGTCACTATATTATGATTATTTTTTACCATTTTTCCCGAAGCAAAGTCAGGGCGATTTCCTAGTAATATATAAAGCTGAAGTGTTTGTTTGTTTGTTTGGTTGAACGCGCTAACCTTGGGAACTACTGGTCCGAATTGAAAAAATATTTTTGTATTTAATAGCCTATTTATCGAGGAAGGCGGAGGAGGAGTATAGGCTATCGGAGTTTTGGAAATCCATTACCCAAAGGGTTATAAAAGGGGTTTGAAATCACTTTACAAACCAACTTCGTCAGTTTTAGAGTTATAAACATTATTTTTTTTATGTAAGTTTATAGTTATTATCAAAAATTAATTTTAAATTTTTATGGAGAATCATCCCTTCAAGGGTTAATTTAGGGGATGGAATAAATATCATTTTCCAACTACAGTGGCTAACAGAAATGTGAAAAATTCATCAATTTAGGGTTCATAGTATCCTATTAAAAAACAGAAACCTTAGAAGATTGCTCATGCCACTCATTTGTCAGCCTGTCTTGATAGAAAGTCTGTCTTGATAGCCAGACTATTCCAAATCCGATGGATACAAAAAGTAATTGTAAATTAATACGAACATAATTTTCGAGGGTGAAATATCGGCGTCTATAATATTAAATTCAAATTTAATAAACTCCCGACAGTTTATTTACACTACACTTAGCTAAGAGCACTATCGATTAAGTCACCTTTCAATAAAAAAATCTAGATCAAAATTAGTTCATCCGTTTGGGAGTTACGATGCCACAAACACATATACAGATCCACAGATATACAGACACACAGATACGTCAAATTTATAACATCCCTTTTTTTCATCGGGGGTTAAAAATGTATATGTATACCGTGAGTATACGTATGATAGTAACATGTATATAAAATGTGACTCGCAGTTCGGCTTGTGATTGTTTTGTTTAGTTCTCAATCTTCCAAAAAACGTGTTGCGATCATAGCACTTCAGCCAGCCGAACTCTAAGAACCAAATTAATAATCGTGATATAACCATCACTTTATAAAAAAAAATATATTATAATACAATTTCTTTCGAGTAGAGAAATTCCGATAATTGCTCTCCCTAAAATACTAGACGGCGCGACCTCGAGCTGAGAATGAGCTAAAGGTAAGCGTTAATACTTTAAATTATTCATACATTTTTGTGAAAGTTGCAGTCAAAGCCCAAAGCCAAGTCTCTGTTACATTATATCTATGGATCACGAGTCAGTTTTAAGCTTAGACGATGTTTCCAGGAACAGGAATCATTAATTTTGAATTGGTTAAGTGAATTCACTTGTTAAAGAACTATTTTCAACTGAAAATTGAGGCGCGTTATTCGAGCACCGACTGCTGCCACCGGTTGAATGGGTAATATCTGGGGAGTAATATTTAAAAGAAAAACGGCGGCTCGTTAGAGCGGACGTGAATCGAGGCGGCGGTAATGGACGCCTGTAGTAATTACGCGGCGACAAATTATGATCATCCGCTTCATTATTACTTTTACAGCACAGAAAAATTAGCTTCATTAGATCTGTTCGCTGTAACGAGTGCGAAGATCAATTACTTCATAATATTTTACTGGTGCGATGGTGCGATGGCGGCGGCGGCTCGCTCGGAGCAGAAACTTTGTCTATTAGCTCGGACAGGGCCCGGATCGTCCGGACCGCTGCGGTCTGTTATTGCTACAAGTAATTTTGCTGAATTGATGCTCCTTGACTTCGATAATAATAATTATAATTGGTACTAAGTCACTTATAGATGATTCAAAATAATAAAGATATTTAAAGCGTTTTATGAGCTTCATTCATTTAGCAATTTATAAAGAAATCATCTCAAAGAAAGAATTAATTTATTTTACACGACGTGACATTTTCAATGATACCCTTTATATTTTACTTAAAAAATTTAAACCAGATGCTAAAATATCTGGAAAATACTTGAACTAAGAATATTTACCATATTATTTTCAAAAGAGCTGAACTAGGGTATTACTCTCAAAAGATTTGATTCATTTAAGATTCATGACTTCTGCGGCCTTAGTTAATAAATAGTTCCAGTAGCTTTTTCTGTAAGTCTGACACAAACATTCGATCTATGGATCTTTTAGCGGTATTGGGGCGGTTTAGAATACTAACCCCAATCCCACGCCAGATGGAAGGATCATATTGGTAATATTGATTTTAATTGTTAATTATTATCATTATAACTGTTATTATTTCTCCATGGGGTTCGCCTGGATTACCACCCTTGAGCATGAGTCAGCCGCCAAATGACTCATCGTGTTCCGGCTGGGGGATTGAGATCCAGTTTTTTCTTTCTTTTTGTTCATCCTTTCTTGGCTGGCAACACTTCAGTGATGCCTTTGGTGTTGCTGAAGTCCATGGGCGACGATAGCCAATTACATCAGGTGGATCGTCTGCTCGTTTGCCAGCTATTTCCATAAAAATATATACTAGGTCCTTTACCCCATATCAAGATGTCAGAAGACAAAAATATCAAAGAAATGCGCAAAATAAATAGTATAATTTCTCTGGCATCTTAAACAGTCCTACTAAGCTTACTCGCGAGAGTTGCTATACCTATATGTGCGCTCCATAGAAGTTTACCAACAAGGGATACTGTCGAAAAGATTGAGGATTCTTTCATATTTCATAAAAAAATGAAAGGTGTAAGCCGATACCTGACTCCGGGGACATCAGTGAGCAGTGAGCCGTCGTCGGCGAGCCAGGAGATGCGGGCGGGCGCAGCGCCCTGGGCGGCGCAAGGGACCCGCGCGCCCCCCGAGTACCGCACCAGCGCCGGCGGCTCCGGCGCGAACACCGGGCCCAGCCGGGGCGGACCCGCTGCTGCCACTGTACCGACCCAACGTTTAAGTAAATGATTTTATAACAGTTACGCTGTAACTGAACAATGACCCATGCCGGTATACTTTGTTGTCGTAATAGGTGACAGAAAGCGGCCTGCTTGGTGGTACAGTGTCTTAAAATTTTATCAATTTGTAAAATCCCAGATTCGAGGTGTAAGAGGACCCTGTATTTTGAAAGGCTTGCGTGGGGACACCTGTCCAACACCTTAGAGCCGTAGACAAACGTAGACCTGTCTTGTTGTGTGATACACAAGGTGAAAATCATCTTTGATTGCACAATATCAAACATCCGAACATGATCAGGGCACGGTGTATCGTCCGTTCATTTGTCAGCTGTAATTATCACAAAAGACGTAATATAATAGTACATATGCTTTATCCATATAAAAGTTCCGACATGCATGCGCCGTATGTACATATTGTACATGCATTATTATTGATAATTTGAAATATTTGTCAACAGACTTTTAATTGCAGAAACGATTTAAGAATTTATTTATTAATATGACAAAATTGAGGCATCAAACAACAGTAGCAAACTTATAAATAGACAACTTAAACGTCTCTCGAGATGTCCTTTGTTCGCACGACGTCGGCGCTTTATACGTACAAGCAACCAAATAAAAATAACTTCTTCGCTAACGCAAAAGTTAGCAAGTTTAAAAGTGAGCCACCGGCGGTCGCAGATTCTTCCCGGGACAACGCGGCAACGGCGTGGCGTAATACAGTTGCGAGAATTCTTTCCGCAAACAACGGCTAACTTAAAGCCACTTAAAAGTCTAACAGCAAAAGTGGAGTTGGAAGCTGTTTGACCTCAAAAAAAGTTTAGTCTCGTCCTCAGCGGCGGCGGCTCGCCACGAGCGCCTTTTGTCTAGTTAGCTGCCGATCCATGCCGTTATCCGAGGCATTACTTTCGTAATCTATAACACCTCTCCCGTCGTCACTCACCGCGGCGAGGCCAACGTCAGTAAACTCGACGCTGGATTTACGAGCGGAGCGGGTGTTTCAAATTAATTCCCCGTCTTATTTGTAACATTCGATTCAGTTAATAAGAGCGCGTGCGGGTTACGGCCAATATCGCGGAACGAAACTGATTTAATCAAGATATTGTTTTAGCCGACTCAATTTGGAAGTTGAAAGGGTTATAAATAGGATCGGAGCGGTGGTTGCGCTAGGGGGCGCGGGCGGGGGCGGGGAGAGCTCGCCATGATCAGTGAATAAATTAGTTACGGCTTTATTACTGGTATGTATGTCGATTGATTAGACATGACCATGTATCTTGCAATGTGTTACAAAATAAACCATGAAGTCATGGGCTTTACTTACTTCCGCAGGTGAGACACCAGGCCAGCAGGACGGCTCGCAGCATGGCGGTGACTGGCCGCGCCGACCCGCCACCTGTTGACGTAAACGTGGAACATGTTAAAAGTTTTACCGAATTATAACTTTGTGTAACGCACTGAAGTAGGTAATCTGATAACAATTTCGTGCGATCTGACTTCAAAGCCAGATTAGGTTTTGGCTCATGAACCGAACGCAGGGGCTCGAATCTGGCATGCACGTCTAATTTTTCAAAAATAAAAACATATTAGAAGTTAGTTGTCACTTGTTTCGGTGAAGGAAAACATCATGAGAAAAGCTGCACACTGGAGAGTTCTCCATAATGTACTCAAGGTGTGGGAAGTCTATCAATCCGCACTTGGCCAGCGTGGTAGACTGTGGCCAGTACCCCTCACATTGTGTGAGTTAATAAAACAGTTTAATAAAACATTGATTAACAAAGTTTGTTTGAAATCTGAAAAGCTAAAAGAAGTTTTAGTACTGGGGATACAAAGGTATCCCCATCACATGAACATTCTTTTGAAAGAAAAACTTTCGCAGATTATATTATCTAACTGCTGCGCAATCCAACACTGCTGCTACAAGTCGCGCACTCCGAATAGATTATCAGTCCGTAACTTTACTCTAAACAAGTTTAAGTATACTCGAATGAACAAAATGAGAATTATATATGTACAATAATATCGTTATGGTCTTTGCTGAAGCCGACGTATCAGTTCGCAAGTTAAAATATCTGTGCTCAGCTCAGTATGAGATTTAAGATTCAAATTTTGTATCCGAAGTGTTTTTGAATTCTAAGGCAATGGTTATGCTTTGTTTAAACTTTGTAAAGTATTCTTGGAAGTTGTTATAAATATTTAATTCAGGGTTAATAAAAATTGTGTGGGATTCGCACGTGCATCGATTCCGCCAGCACGTGGACTGTTTTTAATATGAGGTTATTAGGCTTCACGGAGGAATTAGTTCTCACAGAATGAGACAATTTATCATGCAAAATCACGGTTTTACTATAACTTTCTCTTTCCTTTTGACTGAAGGTCATACATTCCATTGTTCTGTCTTAGTCTAACTTATAGTGTTGTCTCTCTTTACTGAAAATAAATATTAAATGTTACTATTGGTGAATATACAATGTTTTCTTACGTTATTTTATCAAATGTCGATCGGAGCCTTTATTAGTGAGCATTTATTGATAAGGTTTATTTACATCTTAATATAAATTACAATAACAATACTTGAATCTTAAATGTTCATAAAAAAATATCCGAAATTCAATTTTCAACTGATCCTTTCACCGATACAAACAAGGATAGTGTATGGAATAGATACGAGTAGGTACAGTTCCGTTCAGTCGGAAACGTAATGTGGCGTAACATCTAGTAAAAGAAATAAATTGGAAGTTTCAGTAAAAGAAAATAACAAATTCCTTATATTTTATACTGTTCGCTGGAAATTTTGAAACTTTGTTAATTAGTTACTGTGACGAGTCGAGTCGAGTATCGTGCAGCGTATCGGGGGAAAATAATTATGTTTTATGTGAATAGCGGACAGACAGACACTTGATGTTGAGTGGTCACCGCCGCACATGGTCACCAGTAACAATCGACGCATTAATGAAAAGGAAACGAGAGAAATAAAGATAGAAAGAAAGAAAAATACCGGTTGTCAAGCCGCCATCGCGCCAGTCGGAGCACGACAAGTGGTTTAGCGGCTGAATCAACCAGGAGGGCGATCCAGCCACGCTTCATGGTGAGATGATACAAGTTAATAATAATTTATATTATTCGTATAAATTAAATTAATAAATGCTTACACACTCATACAGTTACGATTCAGTTAAGATTCTCATTAACATAAGCATACGGAGCGTGAAACAGTTATAGCTCTAATTATCATACTGGATGTACGTATACAATATTCAGTATCGTCATTACCATAAGCCGTATGTTTTGGGATCGTTCGAAACGGCGCTGTCACTGATTCCCGTGAACGTAATTCATAACCATTACACAACACGTGAGAAAGAACCCTTTGTTAGCTACGTGTCTATAACGTGTTCGCAACCGACGTATTTTAACAATACTTATCACGATTCGCATCGTTGTTCAGCGGGACTGAGGTACGATATGTAGAGCTGTACACGGTGTCATGATCACAACAGTGTTTTTTGGACCTCGACCCTTGGAATAAAGATTTAGCACCTTAAGCACCTTATGTTAACAAGCGGACTCGAGTTGTATGAATAGCTGCATGGGTATCAGTAATAACTCTATTAGGTAATAAACGATTTTAAAATTAGGAATTTTGGTAGTGAGTTATGACGATGACTTTTCTGGAAGTTAGCCGAGCGCGTGTCGGTACGCGATACATCTTGCATGAAGCTGATCCGCTCGCACCAGCTGGCGCGCTGCCATCGCCGCTTAAACCTCATGATCCCCTCAATCAACCCCCGACATTGATGACCGCGCTTAGTTCCCGTCGAACGAAATCAGCGCGCCATACCAACATATACTCCATCTCTGCGTAATTTTAAACATATTGCTTACATTTTATTTAGTTAAGATTCGGCTGACATAATGGTTACCATGCCAAACCATAACATAATACCCTGGCAACGGCGTTACCTTGGGTTCGATTCCCAGCGAGGTGAAAAGAATGGTGAGTTTGAATTTCTCTTCTCGGTCTGGGTGTGTAGGGGTGGGTCTTCTACGTGTGTGTTCTTGTCTTTGTGTGTTGTCCATGTCACCCACCTAGTGTGAGTCACCACATGGTGTCCTACTGTGAGACTATGAGTGTAAAGTGTTATCATTATTTCTCGGTGCGCCTTACCTTATGCTACCTACACCTCGGTGTACCTGCCGAACCAAAAGTGTTAAGACGTATCTACCTAACCGAGGCCTACTGCACTGTTATTCTGTTCCATACAATTTGATCCCACGAGAACATATGCTTAACCCGTCTAAATAAATGACACGCCGGTTGTTGACACAGCTCTCCGCTCACCCTAATCCGCTCGCGTCTCGGGAGCGCTCCCGGCGGGCGGCGCGCGGCGTTGTGTAAGGCGATACTGTCTCGTAATCCTCTCAACTAAACTCCTTGTAATGCAATTGCAGCTAAGGGGATGGTCCTGCGGGGTTTCTTATTCTCTTGTTTGCCAAGGGTTATGAACTTCTGTTGGCAAGACCATTAGCTTATTCATTCGAGCGTCGGGGCTTTGTTATGTAATAGGAGTGTACCGTGAGGTCTTATCTTTTTACTGTCTGTAAACAGTTTAATAAAATTGTACTCGTAGTCTTTATGTATGTCTTTATGTCATCAGAAATTAATGCCATCTTAACCAAAACAATTGCTACATTTTTTTACAACCATTGTAGAATGTTAACCGTTGTAGCATGTTGTATTAGTTTAATTTGATCGACTTAGAATATATCCCACATTTTGTTATTCTGTAAATTCGAAGGATACATTTATTGAAATATTTTTACAAATACCTTTAAAACTATCTACTCGTATTTATCAGTATTTTGAAGTTCAGCGCCACTCCGTCAGTTTTGGGCCCTCTAATTTCGGCGGGTCCTTACTGTCTTTTTTATGTTATCAGTACATCTGGTCAGGGCACGAACTCGTTTTGCTGAGACGTGGCGGCCATTGATAAATATCGTCTGTCCTCCGAACTGTGGCCTACCTGCCACCCCTGGAGCCAGCACCCACTGCACCGAGCCACACTGCAAGCTATGTCCTAACTTTTGTTCCTCTACAAACGAACGAGATTTAATAATAATTATTTATTTTCCAGAATGTGATAACATGATCGATCTTAACATGATAATATACTTTTAGTCACAATTATTGATATATTCTTATCTTTACAATAAGCATGTAAAATTTTATTCTATTGCAAATTAAGTATGTAATAAAATAATTGTAGATGTAGAAGCTTCATAAATGTTAAGTATTTCAATTGATATAATCATTGATCATAAAATTTGATAAAATTTGTTTATTAAAAGCCATTTTTCCATTGTGGTTGCTGTTTTATGTGCATGAGTATTACTAAATGTTAAATTATAATTACCTGTAAGTGCTAATCACTTAAGATAATCGGCTAATTTCTAATTGACGTATAATTGTATTGAAAAAAGTGTAATGACAGCTGCCGCGTCAAAACCCTGTCAACAGTGGTGCAGCACGGGCAACGCGCGGCGTGCGATGTGGAGAGGAGCTTACGCCCCAACCCAACTCAGAGTCATATAACGGTTACTTAAACGCTTCTTAGTACAAAATCACAAAAATTCACTCTCAATGTCAGTTTACGTACAATTAATTAAAGCATACAAATACCTTTACTTAATTATTTAGTGTTTGATTTACACTGAAGTTTTTGAATGTTGAGTCAAATTAACCACTTATTATTGACACTGAAGGTTAGCAGTGCCGCCATAAATAAAATAAAATGGCGTAACCCATCTCTGTATTCCGTGTCGTAACCTCTTTATTATAATATAATAATTATTATTATATTAGTATTAACCTCTTTAACGTAAACACATAAAACTACGTGTATTTAATTATATTTATAAGGACATGTAGAAGACCAAATTTCATGAAGCTAGCTCAAACGGTTATAAAGATATGGAGGTCAAAAAGTCGTAAATTTTAGCACTGACTGACTGACTGACATATAGTACCTAAATCTAACCTACTTCCAGATAACCTAGAAGGATGAAATTTGGAATCCAGCTTGGTAATTGTGTGTAAAGTCGCACTAAGGCCTCTGTGCACGCGGGGCTCAATATGGCATACTTCAGCGCATGGAGTATTGAGGTAGAACGAGGGCCATCTTATGTGAAGGGAAAGTTGAAAAGGTTTCCAGCTGTTTACAGAAAATAGAGGTTCCAATAATGGCCATAAAAACTGGCCAAGTCAAATCTAACCTACTTTAAGATCTCACTTTTTTAAATAACAGCAATTGTTATAGGTATCCAATAAAGCAAGGAAATAGTGTTTAATACTTGTTCATAATGTTATTTTGTTCCTATAAATACATATTTAGATTTTGCATAGAACTTGGCACTCATTTAGATCTCCATTCTTTTTGCGGCGAAGCCCACAGCCAAGCATAATTTTTGTATTGAACTTGGCTCTCCTTTTTTACATTTATGTTTTTGGTGGGATATCCATTAACATTATTAATTTCATGTCTGAATCCGTAATTCAATATTCTATTTGTGTAATATAATCTGGTTGATTATTGAGATAAACGAAGTTAATTCCATAACAACGAAATATTTTAATATTGTGACCCACGAATGTCCCACAACCGGGCCTGGGATCTCTTCTCCGGAGAGTAATATTTAAGAGACTAGATATATGTGTTTGCGGGTGTTTTTAACCTTCCTCGCATATTTCTCGAACTATGGGTGCCATTTGAATGAACTTAAATTACTCCATTACCTTTGTTGCGGTTGGAATAAAGTGGTAATAGAAAATTGGTCTATTATAGAATATATTAAGAAAACACAAAAAAATCTTCCAAGAGAGATCGAACCTGGGCATCATTGTCCTGCGAAAGGGATTTATATCAAGTGAACTGCAGCCACTAACTCCATGAGTACCACGCACCCCTGTCGTGAAAATTCATTTCCTAACTTTGTTCATTTTTTTTATTCTTTGAAGGAAAGCTCCAAAGCAAAATACAATGTAAAGTCCGTGTTTAGTTACAGTATTAATAAACAGCAAGAAGTTGCCCCCCGCCACCCGCCCCCCGCCACCCACCAGCAGCCAGAAAATGTTCTAAAATTATTTCACCAATTTTGTCATAAAAATACTTTATTATAAAATGTTTTCACCTATTGTACATGTACAATTATATTTTTTTTGGTTTGAATTTTAAAGTTATGTTATATACAGAAAATTTATTAAAAATGAAGTAATAATGAATGTTGTGAACAAAGGCACACAAGTGGCTGAATGCTGTTGGTCAAAATATATTAATTTCTAATCCTGAGCGAACACTCGTGCCCATCGGAGAATAAAAACTTGCGAAGAAACTTACACAGGTACTTTGTTTAAATATCAATATCAAGTTGTAAGTTTATTTCTTACTTTGTAAAAAACATCAGCTGAAGTGGTAGATTTAAAAACTATTCTCTTATAATTTAATTTATATGGAAACAAAAACTTTTCTAATACTCGCTGGAGAGCGGAAGCTCGGGAGACTTAGCATTTAAACAATTATTTAAAACTTACCTGCTTCGTTACAAGCGATCGAGCCCGGCATTACAACACAGCCATGGTCACTGCTCACTACACAAGTTCATAGTTCATAGAAGAAAACTCGGAATCGCGATTCAATTTAAAAGTTCGTAGCGAGTACGTAGCACCGCGCGTAGCCGTCTCGTAGGTCGTAGCTAGCGCGTAGCGCGCGCCGCGGCCGGACTGCGAGTGAGCGCTACGCTCGGACGGCGGGCGGAGTGTGCGAGTATCCTTATCCCGAAGCATCTAGACCCGTGTCATGTCCTCTCTATCTCCGTTATGTACGGTTAGCGAAGGTGCAATGAAATCAAGTTACAGATATCAAAGTCAAAGTCAAAGTCAAAATATTTCAAAGTCAAAATATTTTATTCATATAGGTATCACTGATACACTTATGCACGTCATTTTTTTATCAAAAATTATATTTCAAAAAATAATACTTAGGCATGATTGATAAATAGAAAGCAATGGAGAAATGTAGTAGAAAAGTTTGTTAACTAGGGTTAGAAGCCTATTCACTTTTTTCTTGAAGACGGCATTCGGGAACGCCGATACAGGCAAGTTATTCCAGTCTTTCGTGGGGCATATAACGAATGACGAGGCAAAGCGCGTCGTCCGTGCCGGCAGGATGAGGAATGTAAGAAAGGTTAGGAATATTGTAATAATAAAATTCCATGCGTTTGAAATTCAGAAATCTGTTCTTCCGTGACGTAAACATTACATAAAACGGCTGATAAGAACTAAAGAAACCTAACTATTAACTGGCTTTTCCCGTTCGTAGAGCTCCATAATGCCAGCTCGTGCCTCACCGCTGCACCGCCGAGCGCCGAATATTTTATTTAAAACACCCAACAATACCAATATATGTACAAGTTTAAGCATTTATCGTAAAATACTTTGTGTCAGGACGATCAGAATCAAATTAACTTGAGTATACGTTCTTGTAGACATAGTAAATTTTAGTATTTCTATTGGCGTAATAACTTACCTAATACGATATTTTTTCCCTATTTAAGTCGTAAACTGTAACTCTTACCGCACAGTACTGGAAATAAATGTTGCTGTAAAACCTCACCGTAATAAATGAATGCTTACATACGAGTAATGTAATTTGGGGTATTTTATGAAAGTATCCACGATTTGTGGGGTTTTTATATTTATACCAGAATACTTTTATATAAAGCAACAACCCATAATTGTCCCACTGCTCGGCTCGGGGTCTCCTCTAACAATGTGAGGGGTACAGGCCATAGTCTACCACGCTGACCAAGTGCGGATTGTTAGACTTCACACATCTTTGAAAACTTTATGGAGAACTCACGGTGTGCAGGTTTCCTCAAGATGTTTTCTTCACCAAAGCAAGTGATAATTAATTTATAATGCGCACATAATATTTGAAAATTAGAGATGCGTGGCAAGGTTTGAACTCGGGCCCACGCGTTTGGGAGACCAATGTTCTTACCGCTAGGCTATCACTGCTATACTTTTGTATGTTGTAGAGTAAGTAAGTAGTACGTATGTCGATAGGACTAAGGTTAATATTTCTGGTATATCTGATAGACTTCTAAAATTAGCGTGAGGATCTTAGCCACTGTAACTTTTTGGAACGAACAGTATCGAACACTGAGAATGTATGCGATACAGGAACTTTCTAATAAAATGTACATTTAATTGAAACAGTCTCTTTGAAAACTTCCTATCTAAATTGAGAGGCGTAATTTGATAAAGTATCGGGTCATTTATCTCAAAGACATGGCGCAGGGGAGCCGCGGGGCGGGGAGAGGGGGGAGCTGGCAGCGGGGCGCGGGGCGCGGGGGGGTGTATGAAGGGCGCCACGTGGATAGCCTTTCGCACTCGTGTAATGAGTGCTAATTAATCCTCTTAAAACATCTCATTAGCCCGCGTTTGATAGCGTCGCTTGTGTGCCGGAGGAACAACCTTTGTCGCCGTACCTTTGACACGTCGAGGTCAATTAAAAATTTGTAAACATATTTAGTCCGGAAGAAATAGACACGGGGTGTTGAAAAAAACTTAAAACTTAAGTGTGTTCGTGTTTAGAATTCAAGTAATAATATATTACTGTATAAGCCCGAAAACTGGTAAATCTTAGGTTTTACTGAAAAATCTTAGTATTTACCAACTGTTTATGGTAAAAGTCCGAAGTGGTCTGGGATTATTGTTCATTTCGAACTTTTACTACCATACACTCGGTAAATCGGGGAATCGAAAAAGGGGACTACTCTGTGAACCGGCAGCCGTGGTTCCTAGCCGCTCCATGGCACAGGCTGAGGGTAGTCCTTTTTCGTCAGCTGTGACATGGTACCCAACTACCGACTAAATATTTGTTTTATGTCACGCAATAATTTAGTAAGGTTACATATTGTTAGTACTTCTTCATACACCTTTGTTATAACCTTGTACCATGTTATTTTCCATTGCGAAATAAATGTTTCTTTCTTTCTTTCTAAATCTTAGGTTTTACCAATGATTAGTAAAATATTGATTTGATGGTAAAAATTTGTACATTGTAAAACTTGGTCAGACCGTATTTATGAACGTCATACACGACACCGGGACAATGAAACAACTATAATTTTCAACGCACTAATGTATTGTACCTACATACAAGGTAGCTACCGTTTTAAAGGTGTTAAGTGCGCGAAACATTTCGAAAAATTTCATGACTTTATGCAATCGTATTATTTGTATAAAAGTGTACTTCATTGGGATAAATATAACGGTGGCATTAAGTAAATGAGTATCAGCTCGGTGGGTCGCGGCGCGCGGCGCGCGGCGGTACCTGAAAACCTTTTTAGCGAAATGAGGAAGGAGGCGTTTTTATGAAGTCACGGTCCATTTGTTTCCTTTCAGTTTTGTCGTCCACTTTACACTTAAACAGATCACACTCCATTCAAACAACAACTTCAACGATTCACTGAAATTAATGTTCGCGAGGAGGAGGAAAAAAATTAAAACAGTTTGAAATCGCGCAACGAAGGATGAAAGGAGACGGCCGGGGGAGGGGGAGGGGGGACGGAGGAGACGTCATCCGCGGAGCGTGAAGATACCTTGATGAAAAGAAAATGAAACCTGCAGCGGGACGCGCGGCGGCACAGAGCATCGCGCCCCGAGAGCCCCCGCACTGCCTGTTTTAAAAGGAATCGCTTCACATCACGAGGATGAGGATACTTGCTACTTGAATCTAACTAGGAATGTTTCTTTATCGTACGGAGAGGTTTTTTATTCTGATACGTAATTAGGATGTCGAGATAGGTCTTAGGGTGGAAGAGGATTCAAATTATTTGCATTATTTTGAAGCCTGTGTAAATGATCATAATAATTATTTTATTGCAGAAAGCTCCAACACGCAATGGAACACTAAGTACGACACTCGGTTACTATGCGAGACCCATTCCGTTGGAGAAAATAACCGTGTAAATCAAAGGCCAGAATACGTAAACTATATAACCAAATTTGCGACTTAATTACGACCGTCGCCCTTAAATAATTCAAACAGAAACTAATTCAAAGTCCGGGCGCTATCGTGTAGCATTTGAATAACAAAGAATGAAGCGGGCGGAGCTAGGCGCCGGCACAAAGCAGCGGTAATCAGCGGCAGCGGGCGGCGGGTGCGGGCGACTTGCGAGTATCATCGCATTGTCTGTTCGGATCTAATCTGTTTCGTCTGGAGGCGACGAGATTGGAGCATTGTGGCCGCGCGATGCCAGCGCCGCGCCCCTGGTAGACGGTGACTCGAAAATTAAAAGAAATACATCTGGGACTTCCTTCTAAAAGGGTTCAAACCCATTTTTCTACATTTTTCTTTGAATAATATACTGAACCCAGATATCTAAATATTTTTCTGAAAACGTTACTAGTCCATGATCACGGACACTCGTGAGCTCTCTATGACCCACTTTTAATACATTTCATTGACTCGTGTAACGGTCGTGTCAATTGATTCCAATGCAAGCAGCTGTGTCGAGGCAGTATCCATCAACTTATTACTTTACAGTGATCATATTTTCCTATCTACTTGGTGAACAAAATTAATTATCCGAATCATTCGAAAATATACTTCTTCCATTATTCCATAGCACCAACAAACGCACACTTTTATGGTGGTCATAATTGCGGAGCAGTCGACGCGGTGAGTGATTGCAGCGCCCATATCTAAATGAATTCCACCATCGTTCTCGCAGACGTTGTTTTAGCGCATTTTATTTCTTTAAAAAAATATAGCCCCAAGTGCTGCGGGGCTGCGGGGCTGCGGGGGCTCCGGGAGCTCCGCGCCAGACGTTGGGTATCAAGGAACATCACGGCGTCTTCTGCGATGTATAACGATGACTTAATTTAACCTCGACTTGCTATTCATCGCCGACGCAGGCAGTTCTAAAGCTGTATAAAGAAGCATTTTAATTCGTGTACAAAAATGCTCATTCCGAATAACGGCATTAAAATAAGAGTGAGTGCACAGCGAGGCACCGAGGCATACAAATTGGAGCCTATCTTCTACTTTTATGCGGAGCTCGTAATGAAACGGTCGGGCGCGTCCATTGAGCGGGCGCGGGCGCGCGGGCGGCGCGCTCTCATTGCGACCTGTAATTTTATTTGCGACTTATTCAGTTAGACCTCCGAGAACGCTATTCAATTCTGTTGAAAAGTGTTACGCAGCTTTATACGTGGCTTTTTATGGCTGTTCGGCTTTTGTTTGTTAATGGATGAGGTGTTAGCGCCGGGAGCTGCCACCGGCCGGGAGCGAGGCGGTATTCCGCTCGTGCAATTTTTCGCTACGTCTGCTTTACGTGTTCGACATGACAGATCCCTACTAAAGTTGAACGAGGAGAAAAATTCTTTTACAGGCTTAACTCGGTATGTAGCTCGGGTTGTTGGATTAGACCTTTTAAACACTCTCTATTTACTAGCGCGGGAATAATAGTATGTAAGTGTTTATTAATAGACACTTTATTTTTTGAAATGAAAATGAAATGAAATATATGTATTCGAGGGTACGAAGGTACGAAGGTTTTTAGGGTTCCATCTGTTTCCTTCTTAACATCTCAGTAAAATAACGCTGAGTTTTTGGCTAGCAACGTGTCTGTAACCACTCTGGTATTACAGTGAATGGAAAAAACCATTTAGTATTAACTTGATTCATAATACTATCAAATCTCTCATCTCATCTTTACACTAGCCAACAATATCCAAAGTTTAACGTTGTAGCGACATTGCACTATAATTATGTCACGATTATGTCCAAACCCGAATTACGCTGTTGAAGTTTTCTACAAAACAAGGCTTGAATGGCCCATAAATGGCCCACAACTGAGGACGGGTCAGCCGCATGAGGGCCTACAGCATACCTCATCACGCTGCCCTAGTGCGGATTGGTGAAGGTGACATTAATAAGATACAGTGTCTGAAAATAAACATCATGTAGCCTGGTGGGAGATGTCCCTCTGCTAAAACATACTGTCCGTACATATGACTTGACATGCTCTATTACTTCCTCGGCTTGTCAGCGCGACAACATCGTGCCGTTAACTGCAGCACAGTGCTGGCTTAGTGCGGAGTGCCGGGAGTCTCCCCGCTCGGCCACAGTCCAGGCGCTCCTCTCACATTCATCTTCATTCTCTCATCATTGTGACCCACGCTCCCGCACCGCGCCGTGTCGTCCCATGCCGCATCGCACTGAGTTACCGACTGATCACAATGTTACAGAACTTTTATTGTACTAATAATTTTATATTTATATTCTACGAGTAACCGCCCTCGCTTTGCTTCGGTTTTCTTTATTTTTTACACCTTGGGTAACATTATTGGAGTTTTATTAAGGATCCCTAATTTTTTTTTAAATCTTATAAAGCCTATGTTACTCGGGGATAGTGTAGCTTTCCAACAGTGTAAGAATTTTTCAAATCGGTTCAGTAGTTTTGGAGCCTATTCAATGCAAACAATCAAATCTTTCCTCTTTATTATTAGCATAGATAAAGTGAAGGGAAAAAGTTATAAGATGAATCTATTGTAAATTATTTTGTGCAAGTAACTAAGTAGATAGTTTGAGAAATAAATAAATAAACATCAATTGGCTATCATTAACTTCATAGTTATGATGAATATTCAAATACAATATTCAAATTAGGTACATATCATTTTTATGATACCATACCTAATTCTTCATCTACTCTAGCGATCGATTGATTGTTGCCTTTCAAAGCCATTGTATATTTAAAAAAAAATTGTGTTAACTGGTCCACTCGGGCCTCTATCCACCACATACAGCTTCACCCACCCAACTCCACGATCGACGCCTTCCTTCGACGTCTCTGATGATTATTAGAATACAGTTAGCTCCGCTGCGACAAGTGATATAACGGGCCGCTTTCGGAAATAATATTTAACAAGTTCCATGAATACTAAACTCGTACGTGGAGTAGGGATAAAGGCGCGCTTTAAACCATTTCGCATTTTTGTTTGTTGTGATAAAGCTTACTAATATAATATGAAAATCTCAATTTCCATTTGCGTAACGCTCAGTCAAAATATTATTCATCCAAGAGGCAGTCAATCACAGGCCCCCTCGTAGTGTGAGCCGCGCGGCCGCGGGAGCTGCGCGGGTCGGCACGAAACAATTCAATTAATGGAATTACAATTCCAATTAACCCATTTAATTGAATCGACGCGATATTTAGCATCGTTTCGGATCGAATACTTTGAGTTAAATTATTCTGTTATTTCAAATGATTTCATTATATCCTTTAATTTAATAACATTTTGTAAAACGTGTACCTACAGTTTTGCAGTGGTCGTTGACTCCGTCACTAGAGTCACTTGACACGTGGCGCCGCGGCCACCGGTATCAGGCGTGGGAAAATGAGAAATGACTCACCTAGTATTTAGTTACCATTAATATACTTCGTAATATCTCATGACCGCTAATGCCAAGCGGCAATCATCATAGGATAATAATAATAATAATTTATTTGTATAAAAAGAAAAGTACAAAAACCAGCACACGTAGTTCCCACACTAGTGTGGCCCTGACTTAATCCTTTTATGGTGTAGTTGTTCAGTATTACTTTTAACAACGTTCTAAACTACTGGCATTGTCTTTTAGGGTTCCGTACGAAACAAGGAAAAACGGAACCCTAATAAGTTCACTCGTGCGTCTGGGCGACCGCCGTTCACAGCAAGTTTTCTCCGAAACTACTGGACCAAATGAGTTGAAATTTGGTACTCATGTACTTTTTTGTGATCCAAAAACGATGGCGATCTTTTACTTATTTATCTACTGAACGTAATAACACATTAATAAGTTTTTGCAATCATCGGAACGCCACCGTTGCACAGTGGGGATTTTACAGAGGTTTTGTTTCAAAAATGCCTAGAGAAGGCGGTTTTAAACCAAATGCAGTAAGTTTTTTTTTTAATATATACCTGATAACATTTCGAAGACATTTTCGGAGCTCAAATTTGAAAAATCATAATATATAAATACACAGGGTGGTCCAAAAGTATGGAAACCCTGAATAACTCCTCAGAAATGCATTTTGGAGAAAAATGTTTTGTACAAATTTAAAACTTATGTGGTTTTCTCATGGACACCATTGTCAGATCTCGATAAAATTTAAGTGGGACCACATGACAAGGATCAGCTTTCGATTTAAAAAAATATCATCAAAATCGTTTCACCCAGTCGAAAGTTCTGAGCTGTGGTTCTGAGGTAACAAACATAAAAAAAACAGTCGAATCTCAATTCCTCCTTTTCTCTCTCAAAACCTCCTTTTTTTAAAGTTGGTTAATAAAAAAAGGTATTTCTATGCAGAAATTGCCTTTTTAAAATCTCACTTGATTAATGACATAGATAACATGCGCTTACAATAAATAAGTCAAAATGGCCAAATTGTTGGTTTGGCCCATATACAATACATAGGAGCCATCGATATTTGTGACGTGGTGCAGGTTGCACTGTTGTAATATTGAAATAATGCTTAGCATTAAGTTGAATGGCTATCGGGAGTAGCGGGAGTAGCGGGAGTAGCGGGAGTAGCGGGAGTAGCGGGAGTAGCGGGAGTAGCGGGAGTAGCGGGAGTAGCGGGAGTAGCGGGAGTAGCGGGAGTAGCGGGAGTAGCGGGAGTAGCGGGAGTAGCGGGAGTAGCGGGAGTAGCGGGAGTAGCGGGAGTAGCGGGAGTAGCGGGAGTAGCGGGCGGCGGCCACACATGAGCTCACACGAGAGCGGTACAATTGCGCAGAGAAGTGACAAAATGTGTACATACATTTAGGAACAAAGCGCGATGCATTCCGCGGATATGTCGCGCTAGCCCCGCGTCGCGTCGTCGGCCGCGCCGGCTTGTAGCAAGGCACAGGGATGTAGCGTAGAAATTTGTAACTGAAAATTTGTATTTATAAGATAATACACAAAATGTTTTATAACCAATTGTTTGTATTACATCAAGTCATGTTTTGTTATTACGTCACAGGGGTGTGCTGTGATGTTGTTATTTATTTAAAAACCTTACCTTACCTTGTTGTTCGAAAATCACCAACCTGTTCCTCGCAGTAGGTAGAAGTCACCGAGCCTCTTGTCTGCAGATGGCATAGTGCACTTTGGAATTATATTTTGACCACTTGGTTACTAACTAATTGGTTACTTAAAGTCTTATAAAATAAATAAGAAGAATAAGAATTGTATTTTCGTATTTCGGTTGTATTAACAAGGAGCCTAAAAAATAAAAATGAAATAAATAAATAAGCCTTGTTCGTTCAGCCATAAAGTTGTCTGCGCTCCTGTCATTGCAATTTAAGCTTGTGAATTGATTATAAATTGTAATGTGTTCCATTAAACATTGCAAATGCCTTCAGCCGGGCGCCCGGGCGGTTCCAGCACTTCCCTTCCCTAGCGCAGTGAGTTACGGCAGCATTACACAGAGTGCAACACGACGACGGAGGCATTTTAATCGAATCGTTCCGTCGGAGGAACCGGAGCGGCGCGTGGGGAGCGGCGGGGAGCGGCGGGGAGCGGTGGGGGCGCCTCGCTCCTTGCATGTGGGTGTTAAGATACTTCACTTTATTTACACTTTGCGCACTTGATTTTCAACGTTCGTTGCTTCCAACGTTACGTAGCTTCATTGCAAACTCAAATACAGTTGTGTTGTTTAAACTTGCGTCGCCGCTCTTCATTGTCGAGACAACTTTGCTGTTATTCGGCTCGTCTTCCCTCTCAGAGTGCATTGTAGTTGTGTAAGAATGGATCCGCTAGATGTGACTTGCAATCGAGTTAAGTCCAGCGAGCTCATTCTTACACAACCACTATTAAGTTATAATATCACAGTTCATCAGGCCCAGAACAGACCCCATGCGTATTTTGACTGCACATAAATGTAATATGATGTTCTTTTTGTAACGTATTTTCAGCACAAGTGTCATTGACTCACTTTTAAAACCCTCTTTACTGCTCACGTTCAACGAGAAATTCTCATTATTTCGGGAGCGTGATGTAGCCTTTCATAAAACATTTTGTTAGAATGATCACTGTAAAAGCAATAACACAATTAATTTATCATGAATCAGAGAGATACGAAAGTTAAGTAATTAGCTCGCTTCGGGCTCCGCTTGTAGCGTGAACGGTTGACGCGGTATGTGTGGTGAGCGGCGAGTGGTGACTGGTGAGCGCTGGAGCATGGGGGCAAAGGCGCCTGCCAGCTGAGCTCGAGCTACCGAGCTAACGTTAACGTGAAGTGCGGAACCTCAACTTTGATGTCCTGCAGTCGACAGGTCAAATCTACTCTTCTACAACTACATTCAAGCTATCTAGCTCAATCTTACATCAACCGGCAAATATTTGTTGCCATAATTCACTTACAGCTTCGAAAATTCTCAAGCATTCATTTCACTAGCCTAGAAAAATCCTTACTTTCCCTTTTGCGACCCGTTTACCCTGTTGTTTTACTTCAATCACAGAGCTCGATTACTGCCAAATTATTAACTCAATTCAATTATTTTAATAGGTTAGTTCTCCATCTTTGCGGTCCGCCGCCACAGGGGCGCCGCTGAGGCCAATGCCAATCAGTTGGCCTTTAGGTGTAATTATAACAGACAAGTCAACATACCGTTTGAAATAATTTGAAATGAAATGTTATGACAAAAACATGTAAACTAGATGGTCAGAAGTTTAATAAAGTGTTTTTAATGTTAATTGACAACCTAATATTTTGGGTTCTGAAGTAAAACCAGAACCCTTCTAATTTCGTCATGTCCGTCCGAAGCAAAGCCCCGAGACGCTTAGTGCTAGGAAGCTGTCATTTGGCATGGATAGACATATTTCTCAAAACTGCAGAATCTTAGAATAAAATATTGAAAAACATTTTTTTAGGGTACCTCCCCTACAGGTAATGTGAGTGTAGTAATGTTTATATGTGGTAGTTGGTAACTACAATTACTTTCACTATAGTGATCGTGTTGTCGTTTGTGTGAGGGATGTCCGGCAAAATAAATAAAGTTTATACGCACCAATAATAGTCCTTTAATGGCGGCAGTACACGGAAATAACTTACACACAAGCAGATAGACACAAGCACAACACAGTAGAAAGCGTTACTATACAAGAAAGAAGAAACAGAAGGGCGAAAGAGAAATTACACAGCACGGAACATAAAACAACAAGTAAGGCGTTGGCAAGCAGTGCGATAGCAAGCGGCAGTATATACGCGTCGGACGGCGGTGCATCGACTGACTCGCTTTCGCCTGCGGGGCGGCATGGGCGCGTCGCCGGCGCAGAGATAACGGTACCTCGCTTGGGCCCGTTTCCATAGCGCACGGCGAACAGCGCGTCCGTAATATTATTCGTACTGGTTACATTATTTATACTATTATATATGTACATTTAATATTGTTTATTATTAATGTATTTTTATGTGAGTGTGTGTATGTGCGTGTGTGTGTGTGTGTGTGTGTGCGTGCGTGTGTGTGTGTGTGTGCGATGTATGTATGTGTGTATGTAGGATACGCCACATCACTCCCCCCCAGAGCCCTGGTTAGGGGCGATAAAAATTTGGAAATCGGACTTGACGTCCAGAACGTGTCACCTTGGGTGGAGGTGGGAGTGGTGGAGGTTGGCGCACAGGCGCAGGAGGAACAGGTGCAGGTATATCAGGCAAGGTCGGGGGTTTACTTGCAGGTGTAGATGGTGATGGACGCCCAGTGATCACTTCTTCGTCTGCGAGTATGTGAGCGGGTTTTAGGCGATCCATGGACACAACTACTGGCTTACCTTTGATGAGCAGTTTGAACGTTTTGTTGTCCCTATCCAAAACCTTGTGTGGGCCTGTGTATACGGGTTGTAATGGGGGACGCGTAGAGTCTTCACGGAGGAAGACGTACTCAGCAGTTCCCAATTCTTTGAAGACAAAGATCTTTTCTTTGTTGTGGCGGGAGGCCGGGATCGGTTGAAGTTTCTCAGTGAATGAGCGCAACCTAGCTGAGAAATCCGTAATGTCGGATGTGCCGGTAATGGTTGGGTGAAAGAATTCGCTGGGAAGCCGCAGGGGCTCGCCATAAACGAGCTCGGCTGAGGACGCCTGCAGATCTTCTTTGAAGGCACTACGGATTCCTAAAAGTACGAGTGGGAGTACTTCAGACCAATTTTGGTCGACGTGGCATGTTATCGAGGCTTTGAGTTGCCTATGAAAGCGCTCCACTAGGCCATTGCTGGCTGGGTGGTATGCCGTTGTCCTCTTGTGTTGGAACCCGATGGCTTTCGACAGGTACTGGAACAGCGCAGACTCGAACTGTCGTCCTCGGTCTGTCACTATATCTACCGGGCAGCCGAATCGGGATATCCAGCCTGACAAGAGGGCCTTAGCGACGGTTTCCGCCGTAATGTCAGCGATAGGCACCACTTCGGGCCAGCGGGTAAATCTGTCAATGGCTGTCAGGCAATATCTAAAGCCTTGAGACACAGGTAAGGGGCCGATGAGGTCTATGTGTACCTGTTTAAAGCGCGCGCGGGGTAAGTCGAAATTGCCCAATGGGGTGGACACATGTCAGCTTACTTTAGCACGCTGACATGATAGGCAAGTGCGGGCCCAGTCACGGCAGTCTTTTCGAATGCCGGGCCACACAAATCGCTCGGCTACTAATTTTGCAGTAGCGTTGGCACCGGGGTGACTTAGCGAGTGCAGGCTTTGGAAGATTTGCTTCCTAAATGGCTTGGTCACAAATGGCCTGACAGACGGTGTACTGATGTCGCAGTACAGAGGTATACGACTGTCAGGTAACTGCATTTTCGTGAGCCGCAGGGATGTACCGTCCGTGAGGTATTCTGCAAGCTCGGGGTCTTGTTCCTGGCTTTTGGCGAGGGCGACAAAGTTGATTGGGGCGCTCAGTTCATCCACACGAGACAGCGTATCGGCTACGACGTTGTTCTTGCCGGAGATATGTCTGATGTCTGTGGTGAACTGAGAGACATAGTCTAGGTACCTATACTGCCTGGGTGAACAGGTACGTTTCCTTTCCTGGAAGGCAAAACATAAAAGCTTGTGGTCTGTATAGACTATGAAGTGTCTCGCCTCCAACATGTGCCTAAAATATTTTATCGCCTCGTATATAGCGAGGTGCTCGCGGTCGTAAGGCGAGTATTTAGTTTGCGAGGGGCTGAGCTTCCTCGAGAAAAAAGCTAAGGGTTGCCATCCATCTTCGTGCTGCTGTTGTAAAACCGCACCAATAGCAACATCCGAGGCATCAGTGACCAACGCAAGTTTCGCGCTACAACGAGGGCGCGCGAGTAGCGTTGCATTGGACAGGCTTTCCTTGGTGTTGAGAAAAGCCTGTAGAGCCTCACCTGTTAAGTTGATCGGTGCTGATCCTTTAACTACTCCCGTGAGAAGGGCGTTGAGAGGAGCTTGGATCTGGGCGGCGTTTGGCAAGAAGCGCCTATAAAAATTTACCATTCCCAGAAACCTTCTGAGCGACCTTACGTCCTTCGGAGGGGGAAAGTCTTGGATGGCTTGAACTTTCGCATCCACTGGTTTGGTGCCGCTCTCGGAAATGTGATAACCCAAGAAGGTTACCTCCGGAGCTCCAAAAACACATTTGGATACGTTTATCACCATACCGTAATTTTTCAGCCGCGTGAATACTTGTCGAAGGTGGTCTTCGTGTTGCGCCTCGTCTCTGGAAAAAATGAGGAAATCGTCTAGGTAACAATAAACGAAATCTAAGCCTCTAGTTACCTCGTCGACGAAGCGTTGAAAGGTTTGGCCGGCATTACGCAGGCCAAACGTCATGTACGGGAATTCGTACAACCCAAACGGTGTAGTGATGGCGATTTTGGGGATATCCTCTTCGCTTACCGGTATCTGGTTGTACGCTTTCACCAAATCGATCGTCGAAAAAATTTTGCAACCTGCAATGCTGTGCGAAAAATCGTGCAAGTGTCTGATCGGATACCGATCAGGTATCGTACGGGCGTTTAGCATGCGGTAATCGCCGCAAGGACGCCAGCCATTGTCCTTCTTCGGCGCCAGGTGTAACGGTGAGGACCAAGGACTTTGCGACGGTCTGGCTGTACCACTAGCTAACATGGATTTGAATTCGTCCTTAGCAATTTTTAATTTATCTGGAGCTAGGCGGCGAGGGGAACAGGATACTGGGGGGCCGGGTGTGGTGCGTATGTGATGTATTGTGTTATGTGGGACTGTGCGTTGTGTACCAGCGGGTCGAGTAACATCTATAAAATCATTCAATATATGACTATACTTAAAATTAACAGCAGTGAAATTTTTTACAGATGAAATTTCTGGTATACAAGCTAAGCTAGCTGTCACTGACAAGGTTGTCGTATTATTAATTAACTTTTGATTTTTACAGTCCACTATTAAATTATAGGCTGACAGGAAGTCCACTCCGATGATAGGCTTGGTCACGTCAGCCACCACAAAGCGCCACGTATAATTACGACGTAGTCCCAGGTCCAGGTCCATGTGGTGGTAGCCGTATGTATTTATGGTCGACCCATTGGCTGCGGAAAGCGTGTACGTGGTTGGTGCCCGTCGTTCACGCAGCTGAGACCGAGGAAAGACGCAGAGGTCGCTGCCTGTGTCGACCAAGAATTGCGTCCTCGTCGTGCGGTCCGTGACAAATAGGCGACCCGTCGCGGTTGAGCAGTCGTCGGTCGCCATTATCGACTGCTCGTGCAGTTTTCCGCCTGCACGTAATCGCAGGGCTTTCGGCATTTGTGTGCCCTAGGTCCAAACTTCCAGTGGTAAAAGCACACTGGATGTCGCCGGTAACTGGAGTGAGACCTGGATCTGCTGCGCGACGATGATGGTGATGCACGTCGGTGGGGTCAAGATCGATGGGTGGGACGTCGTGGCTGACGCGTGAAGTTGTCTAACTTCATGGACAGTTGCTCGACCATCCTTCTGAGCTCTGCTATCTCCCCGTGATTGCCGTCATTTGCTGCTGCCCTGGAGCTTGATGCTGCTGCCACCTGGTAAGGCGTGGTTGACGTCACCTCTTGTACTCGGTCCGCTAGATCCGCCAATTCCTCGAGTGAGTAGGAAGGTTGAGAAGCCAACACCGTCTGGAGGCTATGTGGGAGTCTGTTGATCCAGATAGTTTGAATAAACTCCTCTGGAATGGTAGGTCCTGCCAGGTCTTGTAGGTGTCGGAGGAACTGGGAAGGCTTTCGGTCACCCAGCTCTTCATGAGTGAGGAGCTGCTTCACTTTTCGCTCGTGTGACGCCGAGAGCCGCTTGATTAATTCACTCTTTATTTTTTCATAACGGTTTTTAGCGGGAGGCTTCACAATAATGTCTTTTACTTCCTTCGCATGTTGCATACCAATGTTCGTAATCACTTGGGTGTATTTAATGTGATCGTCCTTTATACCGAAATTATCGAATTGTCCTTCTAATAACGCGAACCAAATTTCCGGATCGTCCGGTGAAAACGGAGGCACTTTAACGTTCAGTTTCGCGATATCGGACGACACTTGTTCACGTTCCGTGGAAACGCGCACTTTGGTCTTCGGTGTGCAACGGCGGAGGGTAACATGGCTGCTACCGGCCGAGTCACTAGTATCTGACATTCTCTCCGATGTGTTCTTCATGGGTCACCAGTTGTAGTAATGTTTATATGTGGTAGTTGGTAACTACAATTACTTTCACTATAGTGATCGTGTTGTCGTTTGTGTGAGGGATGTCCGGCAAAATAAATAAAGTTTATACGCACCAATAATAGTCCTTTAATGGCGGCAGTACACGGAAATAACTTACACACAAGCAGATAGACACAAGCACAACACAGTAGAAAGCGTTACTATACAAGAAAGAAGAAACAGAAGGGCGAAAGAGAAATTACACAGCACGGAACATAAAACAACAAGTAAGGCGTTGGCAAGCAGTGCGATAGCAAGCGGCAGTATATACGCGTCGGACGGCGGTGCATCGACTGACTCGCTTTCGCCTGCGGGGCGGCATGGGCGCGTCGCCGGCGCAGAGATAACGGTACCTCGCTTGGGCCCGTTTCCATAGCGCACGGCAAACAGCGCGTCCGTAATATTATTCGTACCGGTTACATTATTTATACTATTATATATGTACATTTAATATTGTTTATTATTAATGTATTTTTATGTGAGTGTGTGTATATGCGTGTGTGTGTGTGTGTGTGTGTGTGCGTGCGTGTGTGTGTATGTGCGATGTATGTATGTGTGTATGTAGGATACGCCACATGAGGATGAATTTTTTTTCGTTGCGTACCCTCTAGTGTGGGGTATCGTTGAAAAGATCTTTCAAACATATTATGGGTCTCCAAAGACTATTTTTAGATTTAAGAGACCGTTTGCAATACAACAGTGATAGCCTAGCGGTTAGAACATCGGTCTCCCGAATCCAGGAGCCCGAGTTCAAATCCTGGCACGCTTCTCTAATTTTCGATATTATGTGCGTATTACAAGTTAATTATCACTTGCTTCGGTGAAGGAAAACATCGTGAGGAAACCTGCACACCGTAGAGTAGAGTACCGTAAAGTTCTCCATAAAGTTCTCAAAGGTGTGTGAAGTCTACCAATCCGCACTTGGCCAGCGTGGTAGACTATGGCCTGTACCTCTCACATTGTGAGAGGAGACCCCAAGCCCAGCAGTGGGACAATCATGGGCTGTTGCTTTGCAAAATATTTGGCCTTAAAGTGCTAATTTTGGTTAGAGTCAGGTCCCCCCCCCCCCTGGCGGCTAAACGGTTGGAGTTGGACAAGTGAAAAAATTCTCAAAAGTAGGTTGTATGATAAAAGAAGGAAAACTTTGGAAGAATAGTTAATGAGTAATTACACAATTGAACAATTACACCATAGAAGGATTAACAGTCGGCACCCATTTTTCAACCAATCAAATCTTGTTTTATTTTTCTCAAGCAGCCCTATAAAATTTAAATCGGTCCTTCTATGGCATAATTTTCCATATTACTATTAACAACATTCTAGACTTATTTATTTTTTTCTTCTAAGTTTTTGTACGCAGTCGGGTGTTTTGGTTTTTTTATTAATAATTTTCTTATTTTACACTTTTTACTTAGGATTCATTGACTTCTTTATTAGAACTGTAAGAAGGTAAAATTCGCAATGTTGTCATTTTATAATTAATAAATTAGCGAGAATGGTTTTTAAATAACTTTAAATCCTTAAATATCATAAACTAGTCCTTAAAATGTAAAATAATTATGAAAGATACCTAAAAATAATTTTGAAATAACTATTCAGCGATACCCCACGTGACTTAGTTTGATTTTTTTTAAATTTAGACAATAATATTATCCTTCTTTGCGTCGCGCGGTCGGGTAAAAATAGAGTCCAGTAAAGTAGCATATTTACGAAACTTTTGTGTTTTAAAGCGGCCATTGTGCCCTTTGAGACAGTCGAGAACACTTTGTCGCGAGAACATATCGCGAGGATCTCCCCTAATACACAGTAATGATGTTCACACTCGCATGCAACTGTATGTGCAACGGCGTAAACTGAACTTTACGACTTAAGTACTGACTGGTTTTGCTGTTGCCAGTATATTTTAATACATGATAAGCATAATTTTATTAGGTCTTCAGCAATTGAATAATAATATTAATAATAATTGTTCATTTCAGGCTCAGTTCAGGCCAATATTTGTTAGTAACATTTGATTCTTAGATCTAGGGGTTAGTAAATACAGACTTAATTACTGCTTACTATAAACTACATAAACTAGGGACAGGAAATGGGGGTTTCCACGCCCAAACAAGGTCTGTACTGTACGGTCTGTACTGCATCATTTGCGTGCAAACTTACCCAGTGCTTGAGAAATGGAGTCAAAGCTACAAGTTGTCGTTAGATGATGAATAATAGCGGGTGAGTTTAATCTTCTATATCTACCAGTAACAAGCTTCGTAGCACGTAACATTTGGAATTACCACAGACATGTATGCCTATATTGTAGAGTCAATAGCATGTTAAGATCACCCATGTGTGACATACTTTTGTCATACAAATATTCATGATAAAAGCAGCTCTAATTAGCACCTGAATTTCGCGGACGCAGAATAAACCGTCATGAATTGTGAGGAGTAACGAGTACGAGCGGGCTGGCGCATGGCGTCCGCGTGGTCCTGCGATAATAAAACGGGAGTAGTTTGGGCGCTCATAATAAGAACAAAGGATCTGTTTGTACACGGGAAATTGTTGTCGCACACGGTCGCAGCGCGCGGCGCGAGGCGGGAGCGAGGCGGGAGCGAGGCGGGAGCGACTGTGCCGGCAACTGTTGCGGAAGAATTAAATAATAATGGCATTTGTGCCGACGCGGAACAATGCAGGGTAATGTGGTGTGCGATAACCTTTTACGACCCTTGCGCTACTTTGTTCTGATACTTGCTACTTTTAAAATGTTGCAACGATAACGGTATTGGACTTTTTATTGTTATGTTCCTACAAGTCGCTTTAAAGATTCTGTCAGGGACGTGGAAAATTTCAGTCACTTAATAATAAAAATAAACTTTAAGCATATCGTTTGAGACTAGCGAGACTGAGACGACGATTATAAAATATAATAACTTACTTATCTTACTAATCGTAGAAACAAGGCTAACTTCGGTTTAATATTATCACAAGCAGGATGTTATACAAACTTCATCTACCGTCGTCAATAGATTTTCCACTTTGTCACACATCCACATGCAAGGATAACGTTCAATAAATCCGAGCATTCATTTCATTGTTCTCATACATAATTTGTACTCATAAAACCCATTCTGTCACGCATGCAATGATTAATCTGAGCAGAATCTCTTGGATTTTCTGTAATAAATACTCTGTGAGAACATTCAATGGTGCATCGCATGATATAAAAACATTAATTTCTGTTCCAGGATATTTTTATAAACTTTCTCTTCTTCTGAAGTTTTTTTATAAACTAACAATAAGACAAATTAAAGCAATGCGTTCACTTTGAACAACTCGTACCAATAAAGTAACTATTGCATTAGTTTTTCATCGTCGAAGTGATAAATTTGAAGTTCTTTTACGTTTTCCAACCTCACAAAATAGACATCAACGCATGTAATGTTTACTGCGTAATAACATTAAATTATAAATAGCTTAAAATAGGTAAGAGAACTTAACTTACTCAATGAAAAAGTATATAAATTTGCAACATATTATTTTGTGTTTGTACTCGTAGTTGTGAGACGAGCCAAGTGTTAACTGGCCCGCAGGGGTTAGAGTTTTCTCATTAATACCCAAAAACGATGTTTAAGGCTGTCCGTCCCCCCGCCCCCCGCACCGTACTCTTCTCTCTTCGTGCTCCTTCAACAACTTTTCTCATTTCCTTTGGAATTGTTTAGTTGGATTTATGTTTATCTTCTGCTTTTCCAAAATGGTTGATTTGGACCCTAAAAGCACCAATAATCAACACATTCAATCACTGCACATATTATCACTAATACCATGAGCACCATCAAAGCGTTGCTGAACAAAATAAATCAGGAAGGGAGAGCGAAACACATTATGTACCTATAAAACATTTTACGGTTGATTTTTGAACGATGGTGGTAGCACTGAGAGCTAACTAACGCTGGTAATTTTTTGAATCCCACTCTCTTCATCGAACAAAGTTACATCCGAACCAGGCTATACAAGTAGATACATTAATTTAGGGCTCCCACACAAAACTGCGATGCGATGCGATGCGAATTCGCATCGCAGGAACTTGCGATGCGAATTTCTGCGATACGATTTAGTGCGGCAAACCGTTTGGTAGGGCGACCATTCCTTCAAGTGTAGTCAGCCGTATTGGACGTGTTTTTAGGAAGCGTAAGATGGATCGCAAAAAGATTATTGCACTGCTGTTATTGTTAAATAGATATAAAAGAAAAAGAAGATTCTGGGTTCATCCATTTATTACGATTATGAACTCTGATGGGAACTATTTTACTCAAAAGTACTATGCGTTGAGAACTGAAGAAGATAAATTTTTTGATTATTTTAGAATGAGCATATCTTCATTTGAAGAGCTTTTGAAAGGCGCCGCGCGTCTTTCTCTAAAGCTGTCTCAGAGCGGACTAAAATGGCGTCACCAAGGATGACGTAATATCGCAGGAATGTGCGATGCGAAGCAGATCGGAAATTCTTGCGGTGCGTTCGTGCGAATTCGCAGATATTTGCGATGCGATGCGAATTCGCAGTTTTGTGTGGGAGCCCTTACAAGTAGATAATATATAAATTAATATCGTGTTCAGTATAATGAAAATAGGAATTTATTACAAGACAATATTCCGTCTTCATTTACCTCATCTTCTTGAGGCACAATTAACGGAACAACATTCTCATCAAGGACTTCGGAATCTTAGAACAATGTCTAAGAGCTCTCGGGAGAACCATCGTTCACTGCGGCGCGGCGGCGCGGCGGATCGTACACGGCTATTACATTACACTAAAACTTGTCGTTTCATCCTTGTTGCTCGGCATTAAGGCTGAGAATGGTTCGAGTCGGACGTTATTATCAGGTGCCACGATTTATAGTGTTATTGTCATCCGGCCGTATTGTGGAGGATGGTTCTGGAGCTTTCATTTGTCTGGAGGTCCTAAGTAAGCAGGATTAAATTTCGCTGAAACCATAAATACATGCCGTTAGTAAAATTTAGGCGGCGAAGATGAATGTGAACAGGCTTATCTTAAGCCGCACGTGCAATGTCGCTTTTAAATCGACATTCTGTAAGGAAGATACTTTTATGTTCAAGATTTTCCTTATTTTATTATGTGTTGAATGGGTTGGAAGGGTGGTTGTTATTGTTAGTCTTCATAATTGGTTAATGAGCGCGGATTTTAATGTAAATTTCAAATAAAAATACTAATATGGTCATGTGAAAGGTTGCCTAAAAGTATTCGGGGGTGCTGTTTACTTTCAGATGATACTAGCGAAATGGACTACAAGCATAAAATTGCTCTATCTAGCAGCACTTTGAAGTTCATTGTTGATTATAGGCCTCCTCTAATTGGCACCACTCCAACCAGTCTTGAAACCTTTGAACCCATCGGTTTCATAATCATAATCATAATATTTATTTGCTGAATTTAGGTACAGATAATGTTACAATTCCACTATTGTTATTTCCCACTGTCTTCTATCTCTTTACCGGGGCGCGGTGGCGATACGAGGAGTAACGATGACGGCTTTACAAACTTTTTCCTTACGAATTCTATTTCGCAGTAAAATACTTAACATAGGTCCTATCCATAGCACGCTGAATGATTTTGAGCCTTTAGATTCAGATTTTTCGTCAGATTCTTTGCGTGACCTCTTTTTCAAAGTTAATCTTATCCATCTTGATCATTTTTGTCCCAGGTACATGTTGGTGTTCGCCGACAATGTTGAGAGCAGCGCCGGGTACGGATGTGATATGGACATGCGACATGATTTCGTTTTGTGCATGTTCATATTTTTTATTGAAATTAAATACACGCATGTTCTACTAAAAATCAAAACAGATACCAAGTAATATATTTTTTTAATTTTCCTTGTAAGTGTTTACATTTCATAAAATTACGGATCGTTAAAATGTAAGCTTTGTTTTTAAAGACCGTAGCTGTAAAGAATTTCTTGTCGATGGACTATAAATTTTAAATTTCAAAAGGCACAATATGTCTCACACTCGCGCCTTTGCAATATCGTTTTCCTATTTACATCACATGAACGGAATATTTTACGTGCGATATTTATATTAGCTGCATGCTGCACTAGAAAATGCTTTGTATCAAGGATGCTGAAAACTAAAGAGAACATACTTGCAGCGATTTACCCTCGTACACATATTCGGGGCAACATACATTGCCGTGTTTCAATGGAATTAGTGTAGATCGTAAGAACGTAGAAACTATGTAACGTATTCATATTGAAAATGGTCTTGCATTTGAATTTGGTATTGAGTATATATTTATGGAGGCGTGAATATGACTCCAGCGTGTAGTGTAACAGCAGCTTCAGGTGAACGCATCGAGAGTAGTTCGTACTCCAAAATGTGAGTGTAAACTGAATTCTTAGTGGTTTTTGAAACTTGTGTCTGTACAAAAATTCTGGTCGTTGTAGTCGTTTTTAGAATCTTATCCACATATCTACATAATCAATAACACCTTGTACAAACTTATGGTATTTACAATTCAATAATCCTTCAAAACAATAGCCAGATAAATTTAGATTGGTTATAACCAATTATAAAAAAACCAGGCCAATTTCCAGTTAAATTTGCATATCGAGCAGTGAGTATTATAATAATAATAATAATAATAAATTTTTATTTCGACCAACTTTGGATCATATTTTGTTGTTAGTAAGTACATACCTTAATTATCTCCGCGCAGAGTATTTGTAGAGCGCAGTCACCCCACTTGTAACATCAATTGTTCAGCTGAGTTAGACTTATAAAAGAACATGATTTCTATGCTCAAACGTCAAGTATTATCGTACGCGAGTCGTGATATGAATGTGAGTGTCAACACAATAGGAGGACACGACACGACACGCGCCTGTAATTAGCGGGAGTCAGGCGACGCGCGACGGCCGCGGACGGGCGTTCTTTCTACATAGCTTCTACGTTCTTACGATCTACACTACTGTATTCCATTGAAACACGGCAATGTATGTTGCCCCGAATATGTGTACGAGGGTAAATCGCTGCAAGTATGTTCTCTTTAGTTCTCAGCATCCTTGATACAAAGCGTTTTCTAGACTCTAACGTTTTCTAACAAAACAAGTCGCCTGACACTACATGACATATTTGTGAAGGCGTTATGGGTTGTACCCGGCTTTGACATGGACCGAGCAGTTGATGGTAGCACCGCAGAGGACGGTCGCTGCAACACAAGTTGTTGGAGCAGGGTCAAATGATCCGCCAGTCTCAATGTGAGAGTAACCGGGAACCGTCAAGATGATCATTTTGTATATTTGGTAAGAAATAAGCCCATAGTCCAAGCCCATTGTGATCATCGGATCGCGATGCAAATGTTTTCAGCACTCACTGTCCGACGGAAGAGTCGTAGGCTGCCATGACGACGATTTTCTTGCGGCATAAGTGTCCGACACTTTGGTTCGTAAATAACCCATACACAAATTCATATGAGAGAAGCATGGTGGAGCTGGTCTAGACCTCCAGATTTATATGGAGTATTCTACATAGGGTTGAAAGTAACTCATTATAAGAGTTTCACCTTCACTTATAGGTGGAGTGATCTCAATAAGATAACACACAACATCTGACAATTTGCTGATAAATTACTGGCAAATTGTGTTAAGTAGCAACACTGCTCGGAGATGAGCTCGAGGGGGCGAGAGATGAGAGGCGAGGGGCGAGAGGCGAGGGGCGAGGGGGCGGGGACGACAGCGGGAGTAATTAACTCATAACAATATTACGAGCTCTCGCGGCTGATTGTGTGACGGGATTGGAACAATTGGAACAGTAGCTTTAATAACGGAATATTGTCGGCCGCCGGCAGACCGGGCATGTTAGCCATCAGATTCTGTTCATATTATGTCTACGTAATTTAATTTTTTAAGTAATATTCACTTTTTTGTTTCACTGTTAGGTCAAATAAAGATATACTTCCGTAAAAGCTTTACAAACACACGCCTGATTACAATTGTGTACTACTAGTAATCTTTGAAGTTGTTTATAAAATGTAATGTAACGAGTGTAGGTATGACCTGACGTGAGATAAGGTCACTGCATACGTAACATGTTTTTACCCGGACGGAACGGGACGTGAAATTTTGGGAATTTAGCTTCACAAAAAATATATACGATAGAGCATACATCACTTTATTTACATAAAAATTTAATAAATTTGATTAAATTATAATAAAACATGTTATTTCAATAATATATTGTGGGGTATCATGTTAATTGTGCTTGCTACACATATTTTGTATTTCATTGTCTTTTCATGTATGTAAACCAGTGACGCTAGTGACGCTCGCGCAGTGACACGACTCGGTCACTTGCGTTAAAGTGAAGTTACGCAATACCATCTTTTGATTATCTCGTCACTCACCTACATCGGTCTAACCCTGTCTACACCGATATCAGTCTGGTATCACATCGCTAACCAGACATATTACAATATGATAATTTTAAAATAATGCTAACCATATTGTTACACATAAAATTAAATGTTACATGATTAATTTTTTTTTCATGATTAGTCATAATTATAAAATTGAGTCTCAGGATTAAAACTTCTTTGTATAAAGTGTGGTATTCTCCTTCTTGTTCTCTTTTCTGCTATGTAGGACGTACAGAAAATCTAAGAAAAGCTTCTTCTACGTCATCTAAGGCAAATTCTTCAATTGAAAAATCCATCTTCCTTGTTCATAACACTAGCAAGTTAGGTCCAAGTTACTTCCACGTTGCGTATGCTTTAAAAATCCCCGTCAGTATTTATTGACCACGTTCCGTCCTCGTCTTTCCCCGTCCCGTCCACGTTACATATGCAGCGACCTTTAATTAAACTTGATTAAATGACTCCTTAAACCCGGTGCAAAAAATTTAAAGTTTGTTGAGTGGACATGCTTTAAAGTTAAATTAATGAGTGGATAGCCTCGCCGCCGCCGCTAGAACCGCGCGCCGAAGATTACGGCAAGCGAGGCCGATCATAAATCTATCGGGGAAGGTAATATTTCGGCGTCCGGCGTCCACTGCGGCTTCGATGCCACTCGCTGTAGGGCTGTGTTCACACACCGAGTTGACGATTATTGTACAATAATTAGTTCGTCATTGACAAATGTGCAGAGTTGTATAAAAGACAGTTTGTAACATTACTAGCACTGAAATTGAAACCTCCATCTAAATTAATGTTATCTTCATAAACGCAAATGAAAGTTTTGAAGGTGAAGGTATACTTGTCTTCGCTCATTTATTAACCTAGAAATAATTATGGTGAGTTGTGTGGTGACTGGTGCGCCCCAATAGTATAATAAGTAATATAATATAGTTGTGGACGCCTTCCTACGTCACATACGTGATGTTGCCCGCACGCCCTATCCGTTTTCACGCTCCAGCGAGCGCTGGACGCGGCACTCAAACGTGAAATAGCCATCGCCCTGCAACCGAAATTCAACCCTACCCGAAATGTTCAAAGTGGAATTTCGCTTGCGCATCAAATGAAAGATTTTTGTGGACATTTTCTGTGTAGGACGTTACGTAAGGAGCGGAGTGAAGATGATACACGACAGAGCTCGGGATTACACCCCTATTCGCTTTGCTCTTTAATACGATTGAGATATCTACTGTTCCGATCGATGGGAATTTATAGAACAGAAATGTATTTTTTATAACTTTTATTTAATCTTAAATAATAATAATAATAAATAAATACTAATAAAAATTAATTTTAGTATTTATTGATAACCAGAAAAATCAATCAAGGGTCAAACTATTAAAGTTTTGAAATATCGTCTTAGCTAAAGTTATTCTATATGATGAGGGCTTACCAAAGGTAAGAGATTGAAGTAAAGTAGGTAGAGATTGAAGGTCTGAAGTATCTGACGATCACGAATAAAGGACGAGACAACAATTTTCGGGAAAAAGGAATGAATAATATCTCTTTTCTCTAGATATATTGTAAAACTATAATTAATTTTACGTGCAAATTACTTCAATAATAAGAGAACACTTATAATTTACTATACCTTTTTATAGAAAGTGAATGAGAATGGGTACTATTTATTTATAATAGATTCTACTAGCTTTTGCCCGCGGCTTCGCCCTTGATAGAGCGGTTTCGAAACGAAACTTTTAATTAATTAATTTAGATTTATAGAACCACATAAAAATAAAATGCACCTATAAGTAGAATGATGGATTAGGATATAATATTAGATAATAGATGATGCCTGTGGCTTCGCGCGAGTGGATATCGATTTTTTACAAATCTTGCGGGAACCCTGAACTTTTCCAGGATAAAGAGTAGCCTATTTGTTAATCCAGGCTATCTCCATTCCAAATTTAAGCCAAATCGGTTAAGTATCTTTGTTGTGGAGTGATTGAGGAACAAACATACACACATCTTCACAAACTTTCACATTTATAATATTAATATGATGAACATTACACCGCGCACTTATACTATTAATAGGATAGGTTTAAATAGAAAGCGTTATTAAAGATATAGCCACTAAAGTATGTTTAGATTATCATTGAATGAAATATTAAATTATTTCAATAATGAGGTATTATTCGCTTATGGTTCGTTGTTCATAGCAAGTGGGTCAGCGCCTCGTTTTCGGATTCAACTACACATGTTTCACTTCGATCCCAATTAAAATAAATTACTTTACAGGAAGGCAATCATTTTACAATAAATTTGGGAGTAATACTGTTATTTTCATTAATTTTTAATTTGTTTGTGTGCAGAGGTGCGCTGCCGTTCGAATGACCGCTACGTTTCAATTCAAAAGTTTTATTTAACTGTCGGTACTTCAACAACTTGTTGAAGTACATCGATTATATTCACCTTAAAACTTAAATTTTATTAATTGTTTATTAGAGAAACGGGTTTCTATTAGCTCGAATTCCCGCACAAATTGAAGTCGCACAAGTTTATTCATGAAATAAATTAAAATTGCAGTAGTACGAGTATACCCCGTGCCCGAGCTCCGAGCAGTTGACTATTACTGGTGTTTATAAAACGGAATTGTTCATATAATGTGGCGCGTACAAAGCGGAGTAAACTTCGTTTCGTAGCCGTTGTCAATTCACTCACTCGTGGAGTGCCTTGCCGATGCTCGATAAGGACTGGAAATTAAATTCTACAATCGTATCGTTATAGCGATAATTCACCTTTTTATATTTACTATTACCGACAAATTTCATTAGGAAACGAATTTAATATGTTAAGATTCTATATATTGTAATAAAATTGTAACGTGTAGCGAGTATGTGATATGTAAAATTCAAAGACGAGCTGAGAACTGAAGTATCGATACCTACCTCCGTCGCTACCACTCTACCGATCGACTTCGCAGAGCTGATAAACCTCATGATCTATTCATCAAGCAAGGCCATCGACGGGTCTCGATAAAAATGAGAGAGCTGTCACCTGCAGCGCCGGTGCCCGGGCGCTCGCAGTGTGTCCCTGGGAGTGACGTCATTACAATTGTATAATATAATTCCTGAGACGGAATTACGAGGTTGCGTCTTTGTTACGTTCCTACAATTATATCTTCAGCGAATCCTCACAACTGTATGGCTTCGTTAATTTAACAGAAAATATTGTAAAAGCAATACACGTATACACTCGTACCTCGTAAATACCAAAGAAATTTGAAAAGGAACATTGTAAACGATGAGTGAAACCATTTACCATTTATATCGCTGTTAACATTCGTATTTGGTGACCTATTTTTAAATTATAATTGAAATTAGTTATTTCTTTTTTTCTTTCTTTCTATTTTATCACCTGGTTGGTAACAGAGCCTGAACTGTTTTCTAGCCTCTTTACACATCAGCATTCAAGATAAACCTAGCTGTCATGTCTAAAGAGTATTTCAATATTTAATTGCTTTTTAAATGGTCATGCAGCTTATTATTGTAGTAGCCACATCATACTCGTAAGTTTTATACATATAAATAAAACTTACGGACATAAGTCCTTATCCACCACATCCTCTACTTCTGTATCAACGTTATTCAACAACAATCTTAAGGACAGTCTTAGCTAATGTGATTGACTAAATTGCTTATTAGTTTTGTTACATGTAAGTAAGTTTGCGGGCAGGAGCGATTCAAGTGGCCGGGTGAGGGCATCGGGCAGGGCGGCAAGTGGCAGGAAGTGACGCAGAGGGGTCGTTTAGTGAGTCGTACCGTCGCCGCGTCGCACCGCCCCGGCTGTGTACCGAGTCTTTTGTTTCTGTTTGAGCGTCGCGCGACTCCGGAACTTCTTATTAGCCACTTAAAAGTCACGATCCGGAGTTTTATGACTTTTGTTACGAACCACAGTGACTCTGATAATATAACAGGAAGTTTTTGTACATTTTTATTAGAGAAATGTTTTTGTTGACTATTCGGTTATATATCCGCAGACGTGTGTCACTTGTTACTTTTTATATTTGGTTCACAAATTGAATGTAAAACCTTTTGTAGCACATTTACGTCGGGTTTTTAATGACTGAAGATTATAAAAACTATGTCTGCATTCATAAGATTGTAAATTCTTGCATTTTTGTTTATATAGGTAAGCTGATATACTTTTGGACTCGCTCGATCCTTTCGCTATGCACGGAATAGCCTGGTGACCACATAGGGCTGTTTTATTCTAGAGTGCTTCTCACTAGACAATTTTATATTGGTATGAGTACCTTTGGAGCTTTGAAGATCTTTGACGGGCTAGATATAAACCCAGATAACCGAGAGGCTTCCTTCACAATACTATCTATATGGATTCGAAAGCATAAAAATCTATCTAATATAACTCTTAATCTGGAATTTCATTAACTTCAATATAAGTGACATTCTGTAGGGTGTCTACCACGTGGGTTCCCATTTCCTAGTGAATTTAATATGGTGCCTTCTTCAATATTTTATTTCATGTTATTTGTTACGCTTCACAATTATACCTTATCAAGTTTTCTCTGTAAGAAATTGATATCGTAATCGGTCTTGATGCGCTGATACTGAGTATAATATAATATTAATTAATTATTTCCGTGTCACATTAATAGACAAAGACAAATCAAGTTGCTGATTGTACAGTTTAAAAGACTCGATTACGAATATTAAGTATACGACTTTATTAGCGGCGGAGAGAGAGAGAGAGAGAGCGTAATACCGTCCGTAACTCCGTACCCTGCGGGCCGCGGCCGCGCGCTGCGTCGTGCTTACGTATTCATTAGCATCTTTTATTTGCCGACTCCAATCACTGACCTTCCGCTTTTAAATTATTCAGGACAGACGTTTTCAATACCCTTTCATATTATCTGTCATAATATATTTATCATAATTTATTTTACACAAATAAAGCATAAATTAACTTTTCTTGATAAAATAATAATTATTCTTCTATTATTTATATTCAGACATGAAGCAAAGTAATTTTTTACACAGACCAAATAAATATTTTAAAATCCAGGTTTGAGATGCACTGGCACATACGAAATTTGAATTATTCTTCGTATTCTCACTTTTTATGGTCTAGTTTTGGTGTACAAACTTTTATCTTGCCGAAATTATGTACGTATCAAATATAAGAAATTATTTACTATCACCCGCTGTGGAAAAGGAAACCTGCACACCTGGAGTTCATAAAAGAACATTTCCGTCCACATCTCTGTTTTAGTAATGGAATGGCGCGGGCGCGGCCAGGGGGTCTCTCATCACACGACATTATTGCGGCACGCGGTATTCCGTGGGGCGTGCTAACTGCTAAGGCGCTGATTTTCGGTGATTTCGCCATAAAATATGTTACGGACAAAAAACATGTACATTTTACTTTATTGTGTCTCGAAGCGTGGTTACAATTTATTTACCTCGGTGTGGTAGCCATTATTATATCCCATTAATACATATCGGTTGGGCTGGATAAACAATCAGAGCCTCATCAATATTGTCACATTCTCGTAGTTATTGTGAAAATATTTTTTACAATAATACAGCTTTATTTAATTATTGACCACTTACAGCGAGAGTACGGTCATCTTGAAGTATTTGCTCACGAGCTAATTGCTGCCAGCCGTAGACAAAGCACACAATGCGTAATTCGGAGAACAACGTGTACATCTAACATGCAAATTATAATTAACTCGTTGTGTCACAGCATGCATGCAAATACTGCTTCTCGTTAAGTAGCTGTTAGTCTTGTCCATAAATGGCAAATACAATAATGAGGAGACGCTAATGCTGCCACGAACACATCCGACGCGTTAATCCGATATTACCTAAATGGGTAACTTAAGGACCTCCCAACTACTGAGTTTTTAAATATAGAGAATAATAAGATTTAGTTAATGTTCAAAGGACTGACTTTATGAAACAGAACTACCCATGTTCATGCAAATAAAGATATTGAATTGAATTGAATTAAGAATCTGCACGCTCAAGCTAATATTTGAGAGGCACTCGCGCTACGCAAACATTTGTATGACCGCGACGCGACGCGCGAAACTCGCATGTGGACTGTGGTCACTGGTCACTGTGGAGGTACCACTTGCGTTTCCTGCTTTAGGTGGCTTCAACCCATTAATGGCCCACTACTGGGCACGGGTCTCTCCTCTTGAGGAGACCTAGAGCATACTCCACCACGCTGCTGCAGTGCGGATTGGTGGAGGGGTTAGTGGCCAACCCGAGTGTCGGAAGTTTTCAAACCG
This sequence comes from Thymelicus lineola, assembly GCA_963932265.1. NCBI lineage: Eukaryota > Metazoa > Arthropoda > Insecta > Lepidoptera > Hesperiidae > Thymelicus > Thymelicus lineola. The sequence goes on along the minus strand of OZ010682.1, from coordinate 136,427 downwards.
CCCGAGGGCCTCCGACATGGCTTAACGACTGTTATCATATGATAGCAACCGGGACCGACGGCTTTACGTGCCCTCCGAAGCACGGAAACGCTCAAGAATTTTTTTGCCACTAGCGGTCACCCATCCAACTACCGACCGCGCCCGCTGTTGCTTAGCTTTGTCGATCACTTGGGATCGACGCAAGCCGCAGGGCTATGAGCGCTTCGCTGCTTTAGGTACTTATAGTTTATTTTAGCACAGCTTAGGAAGGAAGCAGTAAATATAATTAATGATTAAACGAAATTACCTGTAAGTGAAGTTCTATCATAATTATGCGAAGGCTTCGTCCTCGGGATTAGTGAATCATACTTGTAGTAGCGCCTAGCGCCTCGACATTCACGCACTTTATTTGAGGGTAGATATAAAACAAAACTTCCATACCCGCCCTCAACCTGGTAAGAGATCTCTTCTACAGCGTCAGTTAGTTTAGAGCACAGCAGTTGATATTTCACAATATAGAGGGGAGATATAAATTAGGGCTGGGAGGGTTGCTAATCCCTTCGGACGAAGCCTTCGCATAATTATGATAGAACTTCACTTACAGGTAAGTTCGTTTAATCATTAATTATACTTAGGCTTCGTCCTCGGGATTAGTGAATCATACTTGTAGACTTTTAGAGATTATTGTGAAATATCTTTGAAACAAGACACTGTTTGCAACACCATCAAAAAATTTAACTAAAATTATGACATAAACATCATTTTAAAGTAATAATTAACCATTGATAATAATTTTTCTTGCAAAAGAATTATTTCCAGATTAGATAACTTGTATTTCTATTACAGAACCGATAGAATGTATTAAACTTTTGATTACATCCAAACTATTTTAATACCTAAATGGGCTAAGGATGATGCGCTGTGAATATGTTTACATCTATTCCACTATCACGTTAGGTCCCTTTTACTTCGACTTAAGATCTGAGAACTTACAACCCTGTATGGTTTTCCTACATTGATAAAAAGAAAATCAGTATATCCACGAAAAGGATTTTTTTTTTTAAATATGTTAATGAAAAATTTACTGAACAAATTTCGGGTCTTTGTTAAAAACAAAAGCAACACTAAAATTGACTGTAAGGACCCTTAAGTCGTTGTTTTTAGAAAATCTAGAAACTTTATGTTTACATTTTGTCAGAAAGGTTTAAATATTCTCATATTTATCACTGAAAGTGTTTGTACTTTCTGTACATATAATAGCGCTAAAAGAGTTACCTACAAGTTTCTTTGAAACATTTATCAAGATTTAAGGTTTCATTTGGATATATTTGATTTATACAATACAAATACTCTTTATTTGTACACCAGAAACAAATATGCAGTTACAGTAATAAAACAAGGTACGGTATACAAAAGGCGACCCCATCGCCAAAGCAGCGATCCTTTCCAGGCAACCTAACAGAAGAGGATAGCACAATACAAAAAAGAAAGAAAAAGGGTAGCTTATGTAATTAATTACAACAGAAGTATCCCATTTTTGGAATACTTTGGTGGTAAACGAAAAACACCCTTGAAAAATAATTATACCGTCTTCTCCTAGATTATTGCCAAATAATATTATATGATATGCATATAAGGTCAGGGTTTATTTTCTTTCTGAAGCATAACACAACGTGCATTTGCATATCTACAAAAGTTAAATGATCCGTAGTGTGAACCTTCTTCATACAATTGATTCCAAAGGTATATGATTTATGGAACAACGTGTACCAGTCACAGCCATTGGTCGTGATATATTATACCAACGTTTTAAATAGGTATCGTACTGTTTAAAATAACTATCTCTGAGAGACCTCATTATAACATTAATCACCGAAAGAGGTATACAAAAAGTGGTATACGCATAAGATTCCTACCACCACGGTAAGCTTGTTGTGTATGCTGCTGTGGCTAGAATGAAAAGACGTAATCGGGTTTTTATTAGCCTGGAACATAATAAAACGTCCAAAAATCAAAGGACTTTTAAAAGGGGGGTACATGGTTGCGTAGGCCACCATGATACAACTACTACGCCCTTGGCTTTACCGGAAATAATTTTCCTTAGCACCTTTAAAACGACAAAGAAGTAGGGGAAAGGGTAAAAAAAAAAATAATCGGCCTAGAAAGTTGTAAATGCGTTAACCGCCATTACATCAGGGTATCTATGCCATGAGACATAACAAGAACATAATATTATTTATTAACACGACTAGCGGACTATTAATCCAATTCAGGTGGGACAAATGTGGGTATATTAATTCCTGGTATGCCCAATCTGCTTGTTCCCATTGTATATCGGGATGTATGCATCCGGACTTCGCATCTGCTGTTGCGTTTTCTGTCGATTTAATAATATAGGAAGCTACAATATATTATAATTTACGGCATTCACGCCATTGCCATATTTGACGTGTAACGTCGTCGGTGAGATGAGGAAACTGGACGCCGCCCATTAAGTTTAATAGGAGATGGCCATCGTGTTATCGATACGGAGTAGAATTTGACAGTTGTTTGAATTTTTCGCAAATATAATAGCTTTAAACTGACAAAAGCAGCTTGGAGTTCTAAATAATTGATATTGCGTGTTTGCTCTTGAACACTATAACGCGCTAACCTTCTCGCTTCCACTAGCAGACCTCATCCCGTATTTGAGGCGTCTGAGAAAATTCCAGATTATAGGTAGGATACCTATGATCTGGTAAGAAATAGATTCATAAAACTGTATATTTATTATTATCAGATCCCAGATTCTAATCTTAAATATTTAGTAGGTATGTACGTTCGAAGAACTTTGTGCATCGCCAACTATATACTATAGCTGGACAAACCAAAACGAATGCTCCAACAAAACGTGCAGTCACGTAGGTATTTTACAATACATCTGTATGTATGTAATACATATGTATAATACATTTGTATCTGTATTTTAACGCGATTTATTTTATCGGTAGGTAATGTGATCTGAAAGTTTCTTGAATCTAGTACAAATCCCAAAAACATACAGGTCTTACTTGATATATACAGATTTTCTCTTCATATGAGAATGCCATGTGAGATCAATTTGTGGAATGATTACAGTTTGTCGAAGCTAGTCCGGCAGAACGTAATAAACGGAGGTTCCATTACCAAAATATTTAAGGAGCGGTACACAAACCAAATGGCAGTACCTACATTAAATTCGAACACATTTTGTTCGAATTCGATATTTTCTACAATTTTTATGAATTTTAATAGGTATTTCATTATAATCATCAAGCATCTTTTAAATCTATCTTTGTCATGACTCTCATGAAACACTCTTTAGTGATAAGTTTTAATACTGTACAAGTCTGGATTCGTATTGATTTTTTTTTTTAAATAAAACAATAGCCATTTGACTAAAACACGTTTGATAAAAACTGTCCCTCTGTAGGCGTACATTTCGTGACAGCTAATATTTTTACAGAAAATATTTTACTTTACGTCGAAATGATTTTTCATTTGGAGGGATGCCTGATTGACTGGACAATCTGGGAATGGAATTTCACAGTCTCTAATACATTAAAGTATCAAGAGATATTTGTGAGTAATGAGCATTTTTGTAAAATAAGGGCAACCTGCCCGTGTATTTTACCTGCCGCAAGTGTTTGGATGAACTCGATGGAAGATCGTACGACGTTCACAGGAAGCCCTTTCTTCTTCGGATGGCTCGTCTGTTTCTGAGTAGGGAAGGAGGGGCCCTTGAAGTTTAAGGACCTCGACGTGTAAGTATGTGGCAGCTGCATTGGTGCAGGTGTTTTTAGCTTGGTACCAAATTTGCTAATAGCTTTCGCTGTTTTAATTGTTTCCGATAGATTCCGAAAAGATGATCTTTCATCTCTTTCTTTAAGGATGAATTTTTTTTTTGATAAGCAGAGCGCTATACTGTAAATCGCTTAAATGCGCTCACAACACAATGCATCCACCAACATTTCAGGATCTGCACTATTATTTTATTAGGTATAAGCTTGTTTATGCTATGACTAAGAACGGATATTGCAGTTCTTTTGTAGATCATGCGTTGCAATAGTATGTTCCAGACGGACTGCCATTGCTTTGTAATTCTCAGGGTCAACAGAGATGCCTCCATCGAGTAGCTCGGCTACAATCAATAAAACCAACCGATAGCAGGTTATTACAATAGTTTAGTAACATACCAAAGTACTGTTCGCAAAACTAATTAGGTGGGTAGTAACATCTCCAAAGAGAGGCATGCAAACCCAACGGAAAATTACACGAATTTATTTATTTATTCAGTCTATAATGTACCATACAAATGTGTACCACATAGGGTAGTACAACTTCCAAAGAAGAGCACGCATACCCAGGGTTGGTAGGTATATAATACCTATGGCATACCTACATGGCATACTAAAGTATGCCATAAAGTATACTAACATGAAATATTTCAATATGATATCATGTACTTACACGTAAAAAATTTGGTGTCTTTTATACTAGCATGTTGCTGATCATTAGTTAAGAAACAGACCAAAGTACTGTTCGCAAAACCAGTTAAATGGGTAGTAACATCTCCAAAGAGAAGAACGCAAACCCAATGCAACATTTTAAAAATACATATATTCCTTAACGGGTAGCACAGCTTCCAAAGAAGAGTACGCAAACCCAGGGTTGATAATAAAATTTACCTACCAAAATAAAATATCTTAATACGATATCATAAAATAACACGTGAAATTATTTATGTCTTTATTCTAGCATGTTGTTGTTCAGTAGTTAAGAAACAGACCAAAGTACTGTTCGCAAAACTAGTTAACTGGGTAGTAACATCTCCAAAGAGAAGAACGCAAACCCAATACAACATAATTAGGTATATGAAGGTTAAATATCTTCTTGATGAATAATTTTACTATGTAGGTATATCATAATTATCGTGGTACGTAACAACTTTTCTACAAAATTGACATACACTAGTACGTTTGTATGTACGTAATATATTAAATTAATAACGTAACCACGGACGTAGAACGTAACATATCAGTTATAAAGCAAATAATATCTGCCTCCCAGGAGGATAAGCAGAGGTTCGTTACAAATCTATTTTTTAAACAGATTTGTTTAGGTGACTATAATCATAATAACTTAACTTACTAACCTTGCGACACTGCATCTATTGAAGAACTAGAACTGAGACGTCGTAAACACAATTTCTTTTTTGTGTAACTTCTTATAACTATCTTCACTTTTTACGTTTCGGCATTCTTGCCCCGTAAAACACTAACTAAAATAATAATACTGAGATATGTGAAGACACTGTGTGCGATCATGTCGAGCACTAAAAAGCAACTGACGCTGTAGAAGAGATCTCTTACCAGGTTGAGGGCGGGTACGGAAGTTTTGTTTTATATCTACCCTCAAATAAAGTGCGTGAATGTCGAGGCGCTAGGCGCTACTACAAGTATGATTCACTAATCCCGAGGACGAAGCCTAAGTATAATTAAAAATATTTTCCGGTTACTTTCAGGTACAGTGCCTAGTGAAATGTGCAGTGCCCACTTTCTAAAGTAAGAAAATAACAACATTGCTGCACATTCTGGTCATCGGAATGCACCGTCTAAGGGCACGAGAGATGATGCTTCGCGATGGCACAATGCCATGGTGGTGCGAAAAAATGGCAGAAACTCTTATGGCAGAGCTGGAATTTTCTTTCAAGTGTTTATGTTACATATTATTCACTTTTCAAATAGCTTAACTTTACCTCCACTAGTCCCCGGCGACACACACGCGCACACGCACGCACACACACACACACACGCACACACACACACACCGCCGTGCACATCCTAGTTCCCGTTAGCGGAATACGGCGGCGCGATATATTTGCGGGGGACAGAGCATTCAATCTCGGCAGTCATGATCGAGTATCGACAAGCGATTACTCACGGGGCGCGGTGTACGGTGTGCGCCATGAGTGGAAAGCGATATATTCTAATTAAATTCTTTTATTTGGTCAAGCTAGTACAGAATCATCCACTATCATTGAGTTGAAGCAACTGCGAAAGAAGCAAAAGAGCAGTTGCACAGAAGTATCTAACTAGTTGCGGTAGCATTGTATAAGTCTCCTGGACTTTGTCATAGATACAAACTGATTTTCGCATCATTCTTTCATGAAAATTCCAGGAAATAAATCACGTATAAACTTGGGGTTTACGGACCTCGAAATTAAACGTACATCCAACATGTTAAACACATTTTAAAGACAAAATCTTAAAGACAACATCTTATGTAGACAATATCAGGTATCTATTAGTGTAAAGTACCCAGAAAACGAGATGTCACCATCGTGCAGCACACCGACGAACGAAAAAACTGGCTCTCAAACCCCCAGCCGGAATACGACGAGCAGCGTCGCGGATTACTCAAGCAACTGAGTGCAGTTCACTAGGCGGACTTCAAAATCTCCTATTTGTTCAGCCATGCCAATAGTGCTCTATGCCGCTGTCAGCTCACCACTTGCGGTACTGGCGTCGCAGTTAGTTAGCCAGTGAGCTCTGGCGGGATGATAAGTAATTTTAGAACTTGTATACTTAATCACACAGTTTCCGCGACGCGGCGCGACGAGCGCGGGAAATGGCATGGAAGATGCGAGGGAGTGAGATGTCGCCTCATTTCGCTGAAATGAAATAACCTTTACCTTATTGAATTACCATATATAATAGATACATCGTTTACACCTTATTTCTTTGGTATAAAAAAGTAAGCGTCAGAAATGTTTCGTAAAAGCAATCCTTCCTCCTTACATTTTAAGGTAAGCAGACATGGTTTTGTATTTTTAAAACAAGACTAGACCCCGCAAAAGGGTTTGCACTCGAACAACTCGACCGAAAGGTCTTTGGGATGCTTTAATATCACATACACTCCCCGAGCAGCTATTATGACCTTAAAACAATAACCCTAACACGTGAATAGTGGAACCGATTTTCAATTACTCAGCCGAACACAAAGTGGGGTCTCCTGGATACATATTGCGTTGGGCTCAAAGTGACTCAATAACATGGCTGTTGGCAGCGGGAGCGCGGCACACACATACACACATGCACACATGCACACCGACACATGGATAACAAACAAAGGAAACGCGACACGTAGTGTGAACCACAATCTAAACTGAACTTTATCAATAAGAGACGCTAGAGCTGAAAACACGTAGCGCGATCCGCCTCGGACCAGCATAACATTGTAGTCTCTCAGGCATTATTACTATGAGAGAAGTACGATCGTATTATTTTCCTACTAAATTACTGCGAATGGGATTCCACATCGCGGTCTCTGTGGAGTATTTTTCTATTGTGATATCTACGACTATATCAATAGGCTTCCTGCGAGAAGTAATCTCCTCGAAGAGGATTCGGGGAATTAAATATTTTTTTCCCGTCCTCGTTTTTCGTTAAGTATTTTATGAGATTGAGAGGCGATGTAATTTTGATTTTGTACACAATACCTGACGTTTTATTGGAATTTAAAAAATTTCAATCAATGGCGTAAAGGTAAGAAGTTCTTTACTAAAATTTACGACACTGGGAAAGACCAAGGACTTATTCATAACAGTACATTATTTTTGTTGTTTAATGTTAAAGTAAGAGGCATTAAAAATCATGAACGAATTCTCACCTCTGATTTAGAGATTTCACCCAATTGGAAAGCAAAGTTATTTTCTAACGCATCGCAAGCAGCTCAAACAAGGCAAAGTCACGTTTTTTAAAAGTTTAAACTAGCTTTTGCCCGCAGCTTTACCCGCGTAGTGGTTTTAAATGAAATTTTTAATTATTATTAATTATTAATTTAGGTTCTATGCCCGTGGCTTCGCACTGGTGTATGTCCATTATTTACAAATCCCACGGGAACCCATTGAAGTATTATTACTAGCGTATTTATCCGACACCGCGAACACCGTGTATGTCCCAATGCATTGGCGCCACGTGACTTCAATCTTCAGTGGATTCGTTCGATTTTGAAAGGAGAACCGGGGTTCAATTGAAAATCGAACCTCCCGGGCGGGACACACATTTTGTTTAAGATGTCTGTTCTATGCGGGAACCGGAACTTTTCCTGGATAAAAGTAGCTTATGTGTTAATGCAGAGTATATGTTGTCTCCATTCCAAACAGCCAAATCGATCAAGTAGTTGTGGCGTGATTGAGGAACAATCATTTAAACATCCAAACATCTTTACAAAGTTTCACATTTATAATAGTACTCGTAATAGGATTAAAAGAGCGTTACAAAATGATAGTAAGCAGGATTTAAAATACATTATCAGAAACACAAACGCATCAATGCGTCGGGCGGGACGCGGATGCAGCGACGCTTTGGGCCGGCATAACGAGGCTTTGCGGAGCTTAATAAATTTTAATTCTTCCGCCGGCTGCCATATCTCTGCGATTGGCTGTGCTGTATCTCTGCTGCTGCCGCACTAGTTATCGCGTCAATGGAGAAATAACAATACAATACATAGCGATAAACACTGACGTAACAGCGTTCAATGAGCTTTAATTTTCTGTTGCATAACTTGTTAATTATTGTACACAAAAAATGCTGAGAAAAATTAAAAGATGGCTTATATTACGATGTCACGATTGCGTTTTTGCAAACGGTATCCTGAAGAATTTTGATGACCGGTACCTGTGTCATTGCAAATCCTTACATTTTATATATTGTATGTGGATATTGTGCTATTGAAGTGAAAACTTCTTTAGGCGCGTTGGACATTTTTAAGATGGCCCGATGGGACCATTGAACTCGCGACACTGTTACCGTAACCGACACCTCTGTATATAAATATGTACATACATATAATATTGTGTTAAATAAAAATTGTAACATACTTTTTGTAGTACTCGTAATAGTTTATAATAATTAATACTAATAATTTATAATAATAATTAATAATTATAAAATGCTTAATTTTAAAGTAGTTACTTCCTGCAAATTTCCTGACGATTCAAGAAATACACACGTAGGTAATTGTTCAAGTTTTCACTTCTGTCGGAACTCCCGGAGTACCACTGTTTTTTTTTATATTTGCCCAACAAATAACGCTTTTCACGTACAATTTTGGCCTGACGACTAGCAGATAGACAATATAATAAGAACAGTGGTAGAAATGCTGGGCAAACCTAGAAGGCTGCCAAACTGGTTCCTGCGGGCGTTTTGTAGAATTCAATATTGGACTGTATAGTGGGTGCGGGAAGAAGTCAGGGGTTTTTTAAGAGGGTTGACAAGCACACTGACCTGATCTGCAGGGCTGGTACGGTACTCGTATTAGCTGAGTTGGTTTTCAAATTAGACAAGTACATTAACAATCTGCCTGTATAACTTCCAGTTAAAATGTTGTTGCCATTCGTTTTTCTACTTGTCCGTTAAAGTTTCACTTCTTCTATGTGTCCCAGCACATATTTCAATTTTTTATATATCAATGGGTGCTTATCGCCTTCGGCGGGAAGACTAGTTTTTCAATTTGTTTTTGTTGTTCTCCTCATTTGAAACTCCGCGGTGTGCCACTATATGTATAACATCCACTATACATATAAAAGTGCACTTGCCAGAAAGAGAGGAAAGATGGGAGTTTAAAAAGTGATGGAACGGTTTGCCGCGTTTTAATACTCGTAGAATCTATAGAAAATATCGCGAGTTGCGGTTACGATGAATAATAATTTGGCAGAAACAGGCAAATGCATTCATAAAGTAATGCAATTATGGCATCACTTTATAAAGTAATGAAAAGTGGGTGAGATTTCTCCATGAATCCAATATTAAGGAATATAAATTAGTGTCGATTCGATCGATCGGATGAACGGTCGCAAAGTTTTCGCCGACTGCGTTGGCGCTGCGCCATCTAGCGGGAACAAGCGGGAAAATGGACCTAACAACCCACTCTATATAATTTTATAATATATATTTTGTAGGTACAAGTCCGTTGTCAGTAATATTTTTATGTCATTAAAACAATACTCGCGTGCAACTTGCCATAAAGCATCAAAATTATATTATTCAGTTGAAGAAGTAAGATATTTAGTCTGCCTGGTTATGGTTGTCCAACTCCTCAACCATGAGGTACGTATATCGGAGGAAATACTCAGACATGTATACCTTGTGAGGAAATACTATTATTGGGGTGCCATAGATACTATCTATTTTCTTGTTTATTTATTCTGATTTTTATGTGGTAACATTATGTGCTTGTTTTTTCAATAGCGTCATATTAAAAAATGACAATTTTAAAGAATCTCTTCTAAACATTTTTCGAGTATTGTACCTAACTAGCTACTAAGGCGCAGGTTCCCCGAGGACGTTATTAGTGCAGCATAAAACGGCATAAACCATCTAATCAGCAGCGTAACGCTGAAGTGGCATTGTGATCATACGTCGTCCGCGGGAACACAATGGGGCTCTGCAGCGGGGGGTTACTGCCTCATGGATTGTTCCGGTGTTTTGTTACCTAAATGACGATAAGTATCACTGTTTGCTGCTGCCTCGTACAGTGCTGCTCCAGCGGTATCATTCAGCGCTTGTTTCGCTGTGATTTGACATTCGAGAGTACTCTAAAAAGCCACAACGACTGATTTTCAAATAATACTCATGAAATAGTCTGAACGAGTTATTCGTTTGAATGCGCTTGAACAATCTGTCCTCGATATCAAAATTATTAGTATTATATTTTAGAGATTGACATTTAGTTTTTTAATTTAAGCAGATGCACACAATGTAGTTACTTATTGTTGAAACAATTGAACTTTGTACTGGCAAATAAATTTATTTTCACTATTTAGTGTAAAATACCATAACTAGAATATCGCTTAGGATTCAAAGTTAATTTTTTTTCAGATTTTAAATTATAAAATAAATGATAGATCAAATTTTGGTGACTTAAACCAATCCATTTTGGAAGACCGAGTCCCAGTCAGTTAGTGAAATTATAAATACATAGGTAGTTTAAGATCATCTATTTTGTGATCGTTTCTAAATTACCGTTTTATATCAGGTCCACAAAGTACGTGACATAAAATCAATCTGCGTTTATATTTTTTCTAACGAAACCAATCAATCAATCAATCACTGTCTTCCTATCGCTGCCGTACCTTTTGCGCGGACCTATGCGAGGGGTCTGCGGGTCTCAAGGCGAACCTTTTTACCCGGGCTTAAACTCGGGAGAACTAGAGTCTCCCGGTGGAGGGGCGGACCCCGCTGTTGAGCGGGGGTTCCTATCATAATCCCGCAAAACACGCTGTGTCGCAGTCAGACTCAGACTCAAGAGTCCGAGTCAGACTCTAAGAGCTCCCGCGGAAGCGGGTAGCCCTCAGGCGGACGAGCGTGAAGCGGCGCGACACCCTTTAACGAGTCATGTGGCCCGTGGTCGGCGCGGGCGAACATCGTCCGCGCCAGCCCGACCACATGCTCTTCGACCGAAGGGACTTTCAGGTCGCGCGCTACCACGTCGTTCCTGACGTAGCGTCTCGCTCCCACGACAGCTCGCAGAGCCATGTTCTGCTGCTGCTGCAGTCGCTTGCGCTGCCACCTGCTGGCCAGTGCGTACCATGCCGGCGCCGCATAGGCCAATCGTGATCGGACGTAGGTGTAGTACACCGTCCGTTTTGAACGTACTGGTAGCCGGGATGTCAACACCGGTCGGAGAATAGCGCGTGCGGCGCGAGCCTGCTGGACCATCTGGTCGCAGTGCTGGCTCATCCGCATCGCGCTATCGATGGTACATCCCAGGTACTTAACAGTTGGCTGCCACACCAACTCCCGACCACGAAGGCGAAGCGGCGGCGGCAGTTTGCGAGCTCTGGTGAACACAATGGGGACCGTCTTACCGACATTGACAGCAATCCTCCATTTGTCCAACCAGTCCGGTAATATGTCCAGCAGGCGCTGCATGCGACTTGCAGCCAGCTCTGCTTTGCGGGATGATAGGAAGTATGCGCTGTCGTCCGCGAACAACGCAAGCACCGCGTCACGCTCCCACTCTTGGAGGTGGCCCTCTAGAGTGGGGATGTCGTTGGTGTACAGCGCGTACAACATTGGCGAGAGGCAGCTGCCCTGCGGTACACCCGCACGTATGGGGCGGGGGTCTGAGGTCACGTTCTCGACCGATACCACGAACGACCGTCCCGTTAAAAACGCCGCTATAAGCCGTACCAGCATAGCCGGCACGGGCGTCTCCAACAATTTGCAGACGAGCCCAACATGCCACACGCGGTCGAATGCCTTTTCGATATCGAGAAAGACCCCGACCGTGTGTCGCCCGTAGTTGAGCTCGTTACAAATATGGTGGATCACCCGTGTCAGCTGAAGCGTAGTTGAGCGGCCGGATCGAAACCCATACTGCTCATCCCTTATATCAAGTGATGGCACTATGCGTTTCAGCAACAGCCGCTCAAAGAGCTTCGCTAGCGTGGCCAGCAGCGTTATGGGACGGTAGCTAGCCTGGTCCCTCCTATCCTTACCCGGCTTCGGGAGAACTATGACCTTCCCCAACTTCCATAAATCCGGGAAGTGCCCCGTGCGGAGTATACCGTTGAAGAGCCTGGTCAAAGCGACCATGGCTCTTTTGGGCAGCATTGCCAAGGCCATGTTGGGTATCCCATCCATGCCTGGGGCCTTGCGCTTTGGAAGTCGCAAGGCCGCCGACCGTGTCTCAGAGGGGGCTATAAAAGACACACCCTCGAGCGACGGCATCGGGCCTTGGATGAAATCCCGTACGCGCTGTTCGACGCTCTTGCGATGCGCGCGGACGGCAGACGCAGCCGGATGCGGCGTGAATTGCCCCTCCAGGTGCTCTGCAAGGACTTCTGCGCGGTCCTGCGCCGCGTAGACCCGTCTTCCGCTCCCATCTAGAAGCGGATGTACGGGTTCTTTGGTCCTGGAGAGCTGCCGTGCGAGATGGTGGAGGGAAGTAGCCGACTCGCCCGCCTGTTCGATTCGCATCTCCCAGGAGGCTCCTCGGTACTCCCTCATCTCCTCGGTCAGCCTCTCGACCACGGCGTTCAGTTCTCGCTTGACCCTGGGGCAGCGTGTGTGTGCCCAGGTCTTGCGCAAGCTGCGCTTGCGCTCGATCATCTTGCGTAGTCGGACCGGGAGGGTCTCCAGCCTGTTTGAGTCGACCCGGCTCTGGGTGGTGGACGCCGCCAGTGCATCCTGCACAGTGGTGGTAAACACCGTGGCGGCTTCTTCCACCCCCTCGGGTGTACTCAGTTGGCCGGTGAGCTGGACAGCGCTGGTGCGCTGTTGAAAACTCTCCCAGTCCGTCCTACGCCTGATTCGTGGTAATGACACACACTCAGCCCCAAGTCCAAACGAGACTAAAATGGGGAGGTGCTGTGTGTCCAGGTCGTACAGCACCTCCACATGGACCGGGCACGGCAAGTCCTTGTGGAGCACGATGTCCAGGACATCCGCTTGCTGCCTGTCCGATGTGGGGACGTGGGTGGGCGCATCGGGACCGATCACCTCATACCCAAACGTCTCCGAATCGGCGTACAGCTGTCGGCCCGCCGGGTTGACAACTCTGGAGCCCCAAGCAGTGTGCTTAGCGTTCAGGTCGCCAGCCAGGAGGGTCGGCCCGTCGCTAAAGACGGTGTGGATGTCCTGGGGGGTAAAAAGGTTCCCAGGCGGACGATAGGCGGCGTAAAGTTTGAGCTCCTCGCCGGCCATACTCACTTGGACCCCTAAAGCTCGGGTCACAGTGAAGGCCGGCGGGGGCAAAGCGGTGTGTATCACGTCGTGACGCACCAAAACGGCCGTGCCCCTGTAGGCGTAGCCTGCCGGTGATAGTTCGTCACGACGGTACGAATGGTAATTAGGGAGGCAGAAGCGTTGGCCCGGTCGCAGCTTGGTCCCGCCGAGGAGGATGACATGAATGTCTTGCCCCCTGGCGAGCGTGCGCAGCTCCCGGGTCTTGCCCGCTATACCCCCCGGGTTCCAGTACAGCACCCTAAGATGTACTGTCATACTGGAACCCGAACAGTTTGGCCACGGCTCCTCTGATAGCCCCCACCAGGTCTGGGTACGCCGCTAGGGTTTCGGCGATGGTCGCTATTGCGGCCACCACCTCCTCCGCGGGCGTATCGATCCCTAGAGCCTGTAGGGGTCGAAGAGCCGGTGTCGGGGTTAGCGTGGACCTCGGGCGGGGGGCTGGGGCGGGTGTTGTGCCCACCGGTGCCTCCCGCTCCTGTCCCTGTCTACCATGGTACTTTACGCCTTCTATCTCCGCCTGCGCAGCGGGGATGACGGGCGGACGGGTGCTTAAGGCCTCCTTGGCCTTCTTGGCCTTAGGTGGCCTTTGTGGTTTTGGAGGCGCTACCAAGAGTTCCTGCGTCACCGATGCAGGTGGCGGTTGCGCCTTCGGTGTGGGAGCCGCTTCGGTAGGCAATTCCTGCCGAGCGGCTCGCTTCTTCTTGCTCTTCTTCTTTTTCTTCTTGCCTTTCTTCCCCTCGCCGCTAATGGGTTGCCCCTGTGCGGCTCGGGGAAGATTGGCCGGCGCCATCAGTGACGCACCCTCGGTAGCGGCGTACTCCTCCACCGTCGCGGCTATTGCACCCGTCGCCGCCTGAGCGCTCCGCCTAGGGGGCGCGGCTTGCGTCGGGAGGTGAGGAATGGGGGGTTTCAACGTAACCCCCCTTTGGCGCGCAGTTCTCCTCAGAACCACACACCGCTGGTCGTTAGCCGTGTGTGGTCCTGCGCAGTTTGCGCACTTCGTGGCCGTCCCCCGGGGATGAGGGCAGTCGGCCGTAATGTGCCCCTCGCCACAGCGGACACACTTGGGGGGGCGGTGGCAATTGGCCGAGGCGTGGCCAAACTTCTGGCACCGGTGGCACTGGGCCAACACTTTACCGGTTGTCCACGCCTGGACTACCACCCCCCTCATCAGGAGCAGCTCGTCAATCCCGTAAAGGCGGGCGAGCTGCTCCTGGTCCAAGCGGTCCAGCTGCACGTGGTACACGCAGCCGGGCCGTCCTCGTTTCCCCGGGATGTATTTGGCGAAGCGCGCCGGGAAGCCCAGGTCTTGGAGGGCCTTGGTGACCATCGCCGGGTCGGTGTCGTGGGGGAGACCAGTGATGCCCACCTTGGTGGGCCTCTCGTCATTTGGTGTGTAACACCACCACGACACGTCCGGGTCGGTCTCCGACAGCGCCACCATATAGGCCTGGACCGCCCTGAACACGAAACTGAACCTGAACGAAACCAAAAGGGCTGTTTCATGTAACACGCTATTAGCAAGCCCTGCACGAGCCGCGCCGCGGGGCCGTGCCGCCGGGCCGCAGCGTCAAGCCGCAATGGTTACCGTCCTCAGCGCTCCGGAAGAGCACCTCCCGTGATTGACGTGAAATTCCCACAGGAAATTTTCCGCGTCGACTGAAATAAAAACCAATCCATATGAGATTTATCTGGTTCTGCCTACAGGGACGCTAACTTATTGATAAAAGATGTACGAATTAGAATGATTTAACAACGGTGAGACCCACGTCCGTCTTCCACGCAATATGTTGATTGGATTTAAGCAGCTTCACCGAACAATTGTTAGGAGAACATCGTAGCGTTAAATTTATAATCCCCGTAACGTAGTTAACTTGTCTGGTTTACTTGGAAAATAAACGAAATTAAATCATCACCAAAGTTCATAAAGTTTATCCAATGATTGTACTTTAACTCTTCAATAAATACCAATTTTCATTAACAACTACTTGAATTTTGAAGTCGATGATGAAAATTATTTCAATATTACTTTAATTTAATGTACGAAGAGACAATATTTTTGATGTAAAACTTCTTTAGGCGCAACTTGAGAGTAAGTCAGCTGATTATTTTTCGGACGGACGTATTCCGACGGAAATAAGGCTCTATAGTCTATAGTCTATTGAATGTCAAATGAAAACAAAATCATAAATCAAACTGAAGTATAGATACATAATTAGATTACGATTACATTGTATCTGTGACAAGTCGTATAATACGTGTTACCACAGAAGACATAATAGTACATAATAGGTGTAACCAACGCGTCAAAAAAGTTTTACTTCAATCGCGCGTAAGGATTACAGGCACAGACTTTTTTATCGATAAGTGTATAATATCACGTGACGCGTCACTAGATGCAGGTAGAGGCGTGGAGCGAGTGCATTACAAAGATTAAAGAATCGCTTTAGGCACGCCGCACCCCGGCACTGTGGACTGCCGGCGTGCGCTCTCAATTACGCGGAATGGTGCTTTGCTTGGGCTCAAATAGGGCGCGGGTCCACTGAACGAGATTCTGTAAAAGAAAAAATATATATTATAAATTAAATTATATAATTCATATTATAAAAAAAACTTAATTTTGACTACGGAACCCTTATAGTTTCATCATATACGTCCATCCACAGATTAGCGAAGAAACTCTTACTGCCTTGCCACGGGATATTCGTCATAACGAAAATTCGCGGTGAATGGTGAGACCGGCGAAACGTACCGAGCAAATTGCGCGGGCGACTTCTAACGCGGCGGGTGAATAAAACAAAAGCATGAACCAGTACGGCGCAAGCCACGGAGTCAAGCGGCAGACGCGGCAAATAGTTCAGAAACCAAACGAGTTTAGTTGTTTTCGCCGCGAAAAAAATGTACAATTATTTTTTTATTGCCGGAATATTATTAGCTAGGCCAGCTATTTGCAAGTCTGGCCACCCACAAAAAATCTAGTCACACGGTAGCGTGTTCAAAGTAACGTAAATATTATATCAACCTAACAGATTTAACGATGATACTTACACAAATAAAATATGTAAGTATGTGAAAACTAAAGCCAAGTAGAGCTTGAATTATATGTTCTTGTGACTAAAATTTTAGGATTCTCTACGCACTTGGCACCCATTTAAATCTCAATTATTTTTTCTTTGAACTTGGCTCTCATTTTTATATTTTTAATAAGATAAAAGTAATTTCTGTTCAAATCGCTTTGTTCTCACTAGTTTGATTCCATATTATTAATAGTTAAATCGTCGAACCAGTGAGATTTTTTTTTCTCATTTGTTCGGCCGTAGACTGTTAATAATGAATTTAAAAATCATTGTTCTCAAAAAGGTGGTGTGAATGGTCTATCCTCTCATTTTCACATGGCTTTGCCAGCAAAATGCGACGGGAACGGTACTACCTCAAAAACATAATATTTTAATTACAAACAATATGTACCTAAATATGAAAGACTTTTAGTCGAATAATAATAATAAATAAAATAATAAATAACGCTTCACACTCATAGCCCCACACTAGGATTCCCTGTGTCGTGGGTGCCATGGACAACACACAAGACAAGGACACTCACACCCAGACCGAGAACAGAAATTCAAACTCATCATTCAAATTTCCGCCTCGCTGGGAATCGAACCCAGGACCCTTGGCGCGGCGATCCGGCATGGTAACCATTGCGCCATACGGGTCGTCATAAAATATGTTACGTTCAAATCGCCCGCTCCGCTCATGCCACCGCCTGCACTGCGGTGCGTTCACCGTGTCATTAGCTAATTGCTTGGAAAAACGGTACCGTACAGTGTGACAGACGCCCCCCCTCCCCTCCCCTCCCCACTCCCCCCGCCAGCACCCGCTGTGCAGTCTGCATGCAAACACCGGCGCGGCACCGGCAACCGCTTTACACGCTGCACACAACACACTGCAACACGAACACCGCGGGACACTAAAGTGAATCACCTCGTATTGTGGTTGTCACGGCCGACAGCCGTAGCGCCGCGTCCGCGACGTACGTCCTTCGGCTCGCATTAACTTAATGACGATGGTTTATTGTTGATATAAAACTTTTCTTTACAATTCTTTTCTATAGTCAAGCCACGCATTGCTTCAGAAAGTGTTGACGTTAGCAGTCCCTTTATAAAAACCTTCTCCGCTTTTGGTCACGCTGGGATAATTTCTAAAAACATTTGTTTGGAGCTTAACTCCTTTAGAATCGATTTTAATGTATCTTATAAGCCCAGGGTATGAAAATATGTGGAGAGTAAAATCAAACTTATAAAATTATTAAAATATGATTTTCATTGAAGGTACATTGCCATGCAACAAAATTCAATACATATTACAACGAATTGAGAATTTATTTCAGGGATTTTCTATGAAACATAAATTAAAATGAAGCAATCCGATCACGTCATGATTAATCGGCTCAGTGAACCGGAATTATCGTTTATGCGAGCGACCATGTTACAATTAAAATTCGCACTCGTTGTGAAATTAAATACCCTTCGATATGATGTGTACTGTTTATGGAAGCAGCGTTGTGTGGCGGGAGGCCACAGGAAGGCTCGTCATTGATACGTTGCTTGTATCGGCTTGTTAACCGCCGTCCACTGCCAACCGAACCGGCTTTGTACACTTTTTAGGGTTCCGAAGTAAAATCGGAACCCTTAGCGCTCTTACACACGAGCAGCACGTCGTCGGTGGCAAAGGTAACTGCAACCGTCGACATGAGTCGACTGCAGGTTATATGATGAATTTACAAGGAAAACTATCACAGCTCTTACAACTTCGGAACCCTACATTGCGGTGTCGAGCACACGCCCGGAACGCACTTGCCCGGTTTCTTATTATTCATTTTAAAACAGTTTAGTATGTTTGTTGTATGAGTAGGTTAGACATAAATGTAACTCGTCCTTGGAAGGAACTTTACTGCAATGCGTTTTTTCCGTCTTCAGCCGGGTGCACCGCGAGCACATTATGTTTGATAATAATATGACTCGAGTAGATGTTGAACAATCAAATAAAAACGCAATAAAAGTTGCCTCTCCAATAAGTTGGGTACTCCACTCGCCCGCGCCGCGACTAATATAGCCGGAGGAGGCCTCGTCTCGGATATAATAAGCCGTCTTACGAGCCGGAATAAAAATAATAGTTGCTGGATACTCCTTTCGGTGAGAACTTGTGCGGAAACACACGAACACGTTTTACAACATCCTTTTCCAGCTAACACAATGTATGAGATGAAAATTGTTAAGGTTCAAGTGAACACTTAACTATGACTTCAACTCATTAATAATCTACAATATGAAATGAATGAAATGAAATAATCTTTTATTCATATAGGTAAAATATGGATTTCTCTCTAAAGGAGGCCTAGAGCATATTCCACCCCATTGCTTTAGTGCAGATCGATGAAGAGGTTAGTGGCTGACCCAAGTGTCGATTGACAATAAAATGCCAGCAAATGGCTCCATCGAAGGACTTCTTGGTTAGGGTAATTCATCTGATCTCTGTGCTGAAGTGATCCGATATATCCTGTAATCGCCGCCGCTCGCCCGTACATTCCGGTTCAGGTTCCCGAGCTCGAGGCACAGCGGGAGTGGTTCCGCAAATACAAACTTTATTACCGCGTGGGCAGTTAATACGAGTGAGGGCGCCCGGCCCCTTCTGCCACTCAATGACAACTTATTTACGGCAGCTAGAAACATGTTTACCGATGTTTTGAATTCATGTCTAGCTCCATGTATTCACTCTTCTCTATATTATTGCGACTGCTGATGAGATATCATAAAAATAACAACAGAAATGTTTCAATAGTAATAAAAATACTTTGCTGATCACTGTCAATTTGAGAGATTTCAGCATACTCCACATTGTAGAGTGGCTACCGAGAATGTTTTGCCATATCCTTTATTAACAAGATTTGGTATTTCCAATGGATATTTAAATGTGTAGAGGATTAATAGATCAATGTATATTCCCCATCCCATACATACTGAATGTAAGGCCAAACGATACACTGCTAGTCACACCTTTAAAACCTTTTCATACAGATAAAATGTTTTGAATCTAGAAATAGGTTATCGCCCTCCATCTTTTAAAGTAGGACGGTAATTACTTACTGGGAGAATAATTTAAGTAAAAACTCAGACCAACATGATGCTATCACATCGCTTTTAGTGCTTGCGTTTTTATTTATTTACAGAGTTTCAAATAAGTTACTTTGCAATTACATTTCGTAGTATACGCTACGGTATTTATAGGTTCTTAATTGTCCACACACAGCGCGTTACTCTTGTTGCTTTAAAAAAATTGTAAAAATTTGAATCTTGGTAAAGTTAGTTGATAAGTTGTTTTAAAAGTACTATTTTATATCTCCACACCAAACGAATAAAGCTATTGAATGTACGGCGTAACTCGTACAATTAGGATGTTGGTGAGTGCAGGAGCAGCGTGGCCACGGTGAGTGTGCCAGCGGGGGTTTCGAGAGTAAAACGCGTGACCAAGCTGACCGTAGATGTTTATTGCACTGATTTTAGTTACGAGATTACATGTTTTTATTGTTGTCAGATGAGTCCTAGGTCACGTATGTACGTGTTCATGGACTCAGTGCGCCCAGCTAAGCCATCACGTGCTTGGAACTAGAACGCTGCGCTAAGCGCAATGTACGAGACTCGTACATACTGGCATCTGACACTTAAAGAAGAAAAAACAAACAAAATTTATGAATATAGTTAACAAAATAAGTTGAAAGTTGTAAAATTGTAAAAATGATCGATAACAAAAGTAAATAACTAATGCACTTGTAAACAAATATGTAAGTATGTAAGATCGCAATCTAGATTTAGTTATAACCTAATCTTAATAAATGTAAATAATGCACTTGGACGTAAAATGATAAATTGAAATGATTGCTAATATAAACGTAAATATGCAAACATAAGTAAATAACGCATGTCAAATAACAAGTATTAAATTGTAAGATAAAAATATTGCAATCTAAATTCTAAGTTAAAACTAGAAGTCGCATTGTCCACACAGGCGGCTGATTCCCGTTGCTCGTTGAGGTCCTACGGCGACGTGACTCTCCGCTCCGTTCTTCTAGCGAGTCTGGTGGAACTGACGGCTTCCTGCGGTGACGGTTTGCTACCTGATAACGTTGTAAGCCTCTTCCTGCGATCTTCTTGGTTGTGATGTTGCCACCAGTCTTCCGATACTTATGTATAAATACAGTCGACATGATGTTGTGAGAAGTTCATGAGTGCATTTGTTTTATCAGTAATTGTCAACTTTGAATTCTTAGCAATCTTGACGTCACTCTTCAGTGCAGACTGTTGTAAGCAGCCTCACACTCGCAGTTAGTAATTGTAGTCTACTCAATTAGGATCCACTTTGAAAATATTGATCTTGGAAGTCACCGTGCCCTTGATCTTGTTTTATATTGTCACATTGATTTATATTTGTTCAACTTTGCTAATAAGTAGGTGCATTATCAGCAGTGCCCACGGTGTCATTTTGCTTGCTATGCGCTCCAGCTGATCGCGCCGTCACACGATGACGCAGCTTTGTTATAATAAAATATATGAAGTGACATAATTTGCACGATAAGTGTGTAGTAGAACTGTACATATTCAGCAGTTCTTCACCTCCGGGAAGTTGGCACCGCACTTTTAAGTTACAAACATTTTGAAGGTTGTTCCAGGTTGTGCTAGGTTTGTGCTACATTGTTCCAAAACGGCAAAACACTGAGAATGAAACTTTCGGTGTAAATCCAAAAAACGTGATTTTTGAGCTAGCACCGCACTTTCAAAATATCGCGATTCTGGCAGTTGTTCTGGGTTGTTCTAGGTTTGTTCTACATTGTTCCAAAATATCACGTTCGAAAAACAATTATTTCCCACAGAATTCGTGAAAACAAGTTTTTGAGCTAGCACCGCACTTTTAAGATATCGCGATTCTGATGGTTGTTCTGGGTTGTTCTAGGTTTGTTCTATATTGTTCCAAAATATTATTTTCGAAAATCAATTATTTCCCACAGAATTCGTGAAAACAAGTTTGGAAGTTGGCACCGCACTTTAAAGATATCGCGATTCTGGCAGTTGTTCTGGGTTGTTCTAGGTTTGTTCTACATTGTTCCAAAATATTGTGTTCGAAAAACCATTATTTTCCTCAGAATTCGTGAAAACAAGTTGTGAAGTTGGCACCGCACTTTAAAGATATCGCGATTCTGGCGGTTGTTCTGGGTTGTTCTAGGTTTGTTCTACATTGTTCCAAAATATTGTGTTCGAAAAACCATTATATTCCTCAGAATTCGTGAAAACAAGTTGTGAAGTTGGCACCGCACTTTAAAGGTATCACGATTCTGGCGGTTGTTCTGGGTTGTTCTAGGTTTGTTCTATATTGTTCCAAAATATCACGTTTGAAAAACGATTATTTTCCAGAAAATTCATGAAAACTATTTGGAAATTGTCACTACACTTTTAACCCTAGATCACTAAGCTTCGTCGAATCGACGACGCGGATTCGAAAAAAGTGGCATATATTTTGAATGCGCCGTCGCACCTATTTCGGCTCCCGTGTAATCTCAGTTGACCCGTTGCCCTCGCGACAGACGGTAGTGTTTCTTGTGCGGGAGGCTTGTGAGCGCCGGATCAGCGACCATGGCTCGTCGGATCGACGAAGGTTAGTGTTAACGTTACTTTTTGTATTAGATGTTTTTTGTATTATTTGTTAATATTTTCTGTTAATTACATCATAAAAAATATATATTATATTTTTTTTAGGCACGATTCTTCAGCTATTATTGGGAGATAATAGTGACGAAGAAAATTCGTCGGCGAGTGAGAAGGAAGACCACATCGAGGTTGATCCCGCTTATGAGTCAGCCAGTGAGGATGAGGCTTCTTCTTTGATACAACCTCTACCTCCAGGTCAAGACGTTCAGGTAAATGACCATGCATCTCCATCGATTGAAGATCAGATACCTGGTACTTCGACACAGGATCGTAATGAATTGGTTATTATACCTTCGCGTAACATACTTCGCGGAAAAGATAAACACAAATGGTCGTCACTAAAGCCAAGGTCACAAAGCCGAACAGCTGCGAGAAACATTTTGCACATTAGACCTGGACCTACTCGCATGTGCAAAAATGAATTAGATCCTTTGTGTTGCTTTTCGTTTTTTATTACCGATGATATGGTAAATCTAATTGTCACTCATACCAATGCCGAGATTGCACTAAAATCTAGAAAATACAAGAATGTAACTGCCACTCGGAGACCAACAGATGCTAGTGAGGTTAGAGCTCTGATCGGAATTCTTACATTGACCGCTGCAATGAAGGATAACCACTTGCCATCAAAGGAGATATTTGATACTACCTTTTGTGGAAATAAATACCGTAGTACAATGTCAAATGAGCGATTTGATTTTCTAATAAGTTGCCTTAGATTTGATGATAAGTCTACGCGCCAACAACGTAGACAGGCTGATGTATATGCTCCATTTCGTGATCTGTGGAATCTATTTATTGCTGCCTGTCAAGAAAACTACAAACCTGGTTCTTACCTTACTATTGATGAGCAGTTACTGGGCTTCAGGGGCAGATGCCCATTTCGAATTTATATCCCTAATAAGCCGAATAAATATGGCATTAAAATTGTTATGGTAGTAGATAATTCTACAAAATATATGGTAGACGCAGAACCCTATCTGGGTTCTTTTACTAAAACAGACGGCTTGCCACTCGGGGAATATTTTGTGAAAAAATTGACACGTACTGTTCATGGCACTAATAGGAACGTGACTATGGACAATTGGTTCACCTCGGTGCCATTAGCCAAAAGCTTACTAAAAGAACCGTACAAGCTGACTTTAGTTGGAACTCTAAGAGCAAACAAACGAGAAATACCGACAGAGTTACAAAACGAGCGCACACGTAGAACTGGTACTGCTATTTTCTGCTATGACAATAAGCTCACATTGCTTTCGTACAAGCCCAAACCTCAAAAGGTAGTATTTTTACTTTCAACTTGTGATGAAGAAGGAGCCATGGATGAGACTTCTAAGAAGCCAACAATGGTTGAATTTTATAACCAAACCAAAGGTGGAGTAGATACGTTGGACCAAATGTGCTCTCTTGCTTCTTGTAGCCGCAAAACTCGCCGCTGGCCTTTATGCAACTTTTACGGAATGCTCAATATAGCATTCATAAATAGTTATATTGTATATGTAACTAACAATATGGAGGCAAATAATAAACCTTTATCGAGGCGTGATTACTTGAAAATTTTACATCACAAGTTAGTCGAGCCTCATATGCAAAAACGAATACTTGTGCCCACACTTCAAACTGGACTGCGCGATTCTATTACACAAATTTTGAATATGCCAGCTAGTAGTACATCCAGTTCGATACTTGAAACTGAAGAAAGAGAAGCTGCAAGTCATCCTATAGCAAAAAAAAGAAAAATTTGTGCCATATGTCCGTCAGCAAAACGAAGAATGACGAAGTCTAGTTGCTACAAATGCAGTAAATCATTGTGTGGCGAACACAAACTTGATGTGTGTCACAAATGTTTTAGTTCATAGTTTTTTTACCAAAGTGTTATTTTTTTTGTTGATTCTATATGTTAATTTTAATTATTTGAGATTTAAAAAAAAATCTGTGTTATAGTTTTTTAATTGGTAGGCATTTAAGAAAACAGTTATCTGTATTTGGTGCGAAAAATATGGTCTCAGTAAAAAGACTGAATAATTAATAAATATGTGATTTAACTAAATAAAAATGTTATATTTTTCTTAATAAATGATTATAATAAAAAAATAATGTAAAAGAAATAAATATTTTATTTAATAAAACCTTATAAACCTCCTTTTTTGACAGCGTAGTCATTACGACGAAGGTTAGTAATAAGCGTTGAAAAATAAGGTTAGTGATCTAGGGTTAAGGTATTGCGATTCTGGCGGTTGTTCTGGGTTGTTCTGGATTGTTCTAGGTTTGTTCTATATTGTTCCAAAATATTGCGTTCGAAAAACCATTATTTTCCACAAAATTCGTGAAAACAAGTTTGGAAGTTGGCACCGCACTTTAAAGATATCGCGATTCTGGCGGTTGTTCTGGGTTGTTCTAGGTTTGTTCTACATTGTTCCAAAATATTGTGTTCGAAAAACCATTATTTTCCTCAGAATTCGTGAAAACAAGTTGTGAAGTTGGCACCGCACTTTAAAGATATCGCGATTCTGGCGGTTCTTCTGGGTTGTTCTAGGTTTGTTCTACATTGTTCCAAAATATTGTCTTCGAAAAACCATTATTTTCCTCAGAATTCGTGAAAACAAGTTGTGAAGTTGGCACCGCACTTTAAAGGTATCACGATTCTGGCGGTTGTTCTGGGTTGTTCTAGGTGTGTTCTATATTGTTCCAAAATATCACGTTTGAAAAATGATTATTTTCCAGAAAATTCATGAAAACAATTTGGAAATTGTCACTACACTTTTAAGGTATTGCGATTCTGGCGGTTGTTCTGGGTTGTTCTGGATTGTTCTGTTGTGGATTGTTGGGGGGGGGGGGGGGGCGGGGCAACCCCCGGGGGGGGGAAATATAGAACAAACCTAGTACAACCCAGAACAACCGCCAGAATCGCGATACCTTAAAAGTGTAGTGACAATTTCCAAATTGTTTTCATGAATTTTGTGGAAAATAATTGTTTTTCAAACGTGATATTTTGGAACAATATAGAACAAACCTAGAACAACCCAGAACAACCGCCAGAATCGTGATACCTTTAAAGTGCGGTGCCAACTTCACAACTTGTTTTCACGAATTCTGAGGAAAATAATGGTTTTTCGAACACAATATTTTGGAACAATGTAGAACAAACCTAGAACAACCCAGAACAACCGCCAGAATCGCGATATCTTTAAAGTGCGGTGCCAACTTCACAACTTGTTTTCACGAATTCTGAGGAAAATAATGGTTTTTCGAACACAATATTTTGGAACAATGTAGAACAAACCTAGAACAACCCAGAACAACCGTCAGAATCGCGATATCTTTAAAGTGCGGTGCCAACTTCCAAACTTGTTTTCACGAATTCTGTGGGAAATAATTGATTTTCGAAAATAATATTTTGGAACAATATAGAACAAACCTAGAACAACCCAGAACAACCGTCAGAATCGCGATATCTTAAAAGTGCGGTGCTAGCTCAAAAACTTGTTTTCACGAATTCTGTGGGAAATAATTGTTTTTCGAACGTGATATTTTGGAACAATGTAGAACAAACCTAGAACAACCCAGAACAACTGCCAGAATCGCGATATTTTGAATGTGCGGTGCTAGCTCAAAAATCACGTTTTTTGGATTTACACCGAAAGTTTCATTCTCAGTGTTTTGCCGTTTTGGAACAATGTAGCACAAACCTAGCACAACCTGGAACAACCTTCAAAATGTTTGTAACTTAAAAGTGCGGTGCCAACTTCCCGGAGGTCAGTTCTTCAACAAAAGGAATGTTAATTGTATTGCATATAGTGTTTTGCAAGTTTTCAATCAGCTGTGATTAAGTTAAAACCTATTGCAGGGTAGACTGCGATGATC
The DNA here is from genome assembly GCA_963932265.1 of Thymelicus lineola. Taxonomy (NCBI): domain Eukaryota; kingdom Metazoa; phylum Arthropoda; class Insecta; order Lepidoptera; family Hesperiidae; genus Thymelicus; species Thymelicus lineola. The sequence goes on along the minus strand of OZ010682.1, from coordinate 110,053 downwards.
TTGCGAGCTGTACAATGTAATCTTCTTTTGTTAAATTCTTATATTATGTTGTAGGATGTATTGTTTGTCACTTCCCTGGACACGTATCTTTACCGTTGTTAATAACGTTTCACTTTCGCTGCTCGTGACATTGTTTGAACTCTGCTGACTCATACTTGGACGTTGATCATTTGTAAGTTCGTTGTTAATAAATGCCTCATGTAGCAACGTGTTGTGAAGTTCGTTGCACATTTTGCATCGTTTATTAGACTTGCATACGCCGTATTCATGAACGTATAAACAATTTTTGCATACGTGATGTTTTGTAATTTCCCTCAATTTCAAGGTTGCTGGCATTGACTCAAATTTTTTGCATTGGTAGAGTGCATGCTGATCGCTATTACACAATACACAATGAAAAGGACTTGAGACTGGGTATGTCACTCGATGGATTGACTGTTTTCCAAATCCAAACGAATGTCTTTCTTTGATGTTATTGAAGGTGTTTGGTGTCATGATTTCCTCTTTTTTCTTCATGTCATAAATAAGCTCGAGTGCCGTGAATTTGGCTTCCAAAAATGTAATAAACTCCACAAACGATGCTAAGTCACGAGGCGTTTTTCGGGACACTAAATACTCGCTTCTTGTAGTAGGATCTAATTTCTTCAATAAAAGATGTACGAGTATTGGATCCCATGTAGTTGTATCCACCCCCAGGTTATGAATGGCGTTTATACTTTCCATTGTAATGTCATGCAATCTCTGTAACTCAGCTGAACTTTGCTTCTGTATAGCGGGTTGGTTTAAAAATACTTCTACTTGATTAGTGAAAATGTTGTAAATATCAAAATATAGATACTTCTTGCAATTTGCATCTCGTGACATACGAGAAAAACTAAATTGTTTTTTTAATGTCATTGTATTCTTTTCTGAATAAAATGTCTGTCGTATTTTGTTCTCTGAAAAAGTACGTTTTATTATAGGTTATGGGCCCAGATCCCAAATCCTTATATATAAAATGGCTAGTTATTATTTATTGTTAGAATTATCCCCGTGATGAACAATAAATGATTGTGTATTACTAGCAGACTTTTAGTGGAAAGGGAACTACAGACAGACCGTATGATTGACCGTATGTGACATGGCTAGCTCAAGTTATTTAGTTAGCGTGCCGAAACTAAAAGGCCGCGAGAACTATGGTGAGTGGTATTTCGCAGCAGAGAATTTTCTGGTGTTAGAAGGAATGGTTGGGTGCATAAAGCCCGAGCCTGATCAAACGCCAGGAGCTGCAGATAATGCGAAAACAAAAGCGAAGCTGATTTTAACAATTGAGTTCATATAAAAGGCGTCAAAACTTCAAAAGAATTGTGAAATAAATTGAAAATGTTATTTGATGACTCTGGATTTAAATTTACATGGATGTCGTCGTATGTCACAAATTGTTGAAGCAGGTCAGAAATTGCAAGGGACTGGATTTGACTTAAACGACGAATGGATTGGTTCGATCATGGCTGGCTGTTGGTTGGCTGGTCTAACTGAAATAAGTTGAATCCTAAAAAAAATTTTTTTTTTAAACGCTTTTATTTCAATAATGTTTAGTTTATAAAATTAGCTACAAGTTGTGAAAATTTCAAGTCTCTACGTAAAATAGAACATAGAGAATTATGCGTCTAAAGTCTGAAAATCGTTTTTTTTAATTTAACAACAAATAAACAATGAAAATTAGTTTAAAATATGATTTTCGTGTATTGTCATCGGAAATACACATGTCTGCCAAATTTCATCAATTTTCATTAAAGGGAAGTCATTCAAATTAACGTTACAAGATTTGATGCTTTGATGCTCCGAAGTGAAGCTAAATAAAAGCGTTTAAAATACATGCTCATGATAATGGCCATTGAACATTTCGCAAAAAGTATAATCTGTCTAATCAAAGTCAACGTTCGAAGATTGTAAAGTCTACACATTCCGTGGTTGATAAAGACGGGAATGCGCAAAAGTCAACGTATGTCAAAGGAAAACCAAAACAGAGCAAACCACGTCAGTCTTCAGCTGGAGATCCAGTAGACAGCAGTGAACAGGATTCAAGTTAAGCTATCTATATTTTGAGTGGGAGTGTTGTAAATATCAAAATATAGATACTTCTTGCAATTTGCATCTCGTGACATACGAGAAAAACTAAATTGTTTTTTTAATGTCATTGTATTCTTTTCTGAATAAAATGTCTGTCGTATTTTGTTCTCTGAAAAAGTACGTTTTATTATAGAAAAGGATCTGCTTGCTGTCATATCGATGGTTTAATATTTCCCAGGCAGTATCGTAGTTGTCAGAGGACACGTGTAGATGTTAAACCAGACGCTGAGCTTCACCTCGCAGTTTTCCCTTAAGATGTTGCATTTTTTGGCCTTTGGTCAGCCTAGGGTTGTCATGGATCCCGCTCTTGTATAATTCAAGGAACTTAGGCCATTGGGTGTAGTCACCATGGAATGTAGGAATTTCCATTTTCGGTGTGGCCTCATATTGATGAGATGCGGCCAATATTTTTTGATTAAGTGTCCTCTTTGTCATTTTGAACTTGTGGTCATATGCTGTGTATTGATCTTCGTACTCCTGGTTGCTGCCTTGTAATATGCAGTCAATTTTCAAATGCAGGGCGTCAATATTATTCCATCGCGTTTGTAGGTTCTGTAATTCGTCTTCAAGCTCCCATTTTTCCACTAATTCTGCAGTATTAATATCGTTGATTAGTCTAAGGAATGCTCTGAAGTTTGCCCTTTGTTCGCGTATTAATTCTTCAGCTGGAGCCGTCATTGTTAATGCCATTGCAATGAAGTTAAAAATGAATAAAAAAAATAGTCAAAAAAAATAAATAAAAAAATAGTCTCTTGGTGTTAGATGTCAATGTTGCTATGCTTCTTTCTTCAGCAAATTGTAGCTTGCTGGCAGTTAAGTTTTTTCCTGAGATAAGGATGCGTTCCTTGATCCCGCAGTTAACGTAGCTTGTGCTTCGTTCTTCAGTAACTTGTAGGTTACTGGCAGTTAAGTTTCCTGAGATAAGGATGTGTTCTTTGATCCCGCAGTTAACGTAGCTTGTCTTCGTTCTTCAGTAACTTGTAGATTACTGGCAGTTAAGTTTCCTGAGATAACGATGTGTTCCTTGATCCCGTAGTTAACGTTTACCCCCTTGTTGTGCAGCAACGATTAAAGTTGCGTATTCTTTGTTCTTCAGTAACTTGCTGGCTGCTGGTCGCTTTCAGTGCTCTCGCAGCTTCAGTACGGGTTTCGCGCCCTTCTCAACTCAGCTGGGGAGGTCCGCTTGTGGAAGGCCAACTGAGCCGATACGCTAGCCGCAAAGGAGCCACTAAAACACCGAAAGTTTTGCTCGAAGGACCAAAATGAATGGTTCTCGCAGGCTCGAAGGACCAAAATGAATGTACGGCGTAACTCGTACAATTAGGATGTTGGTGAGTGCAGGAGCAGCGTGGCCACGGTGAGTGTGCCAGCGGGGGTTTCGAGAGTAAAACGCGTGACCAAGCTGACCGTAGATGTTTATTGCACTGATTTTAGTTACGAGATTACATGTTTTTATTGTTGTCAGATGAGTCCTAGGTCACGTATGTACGTGTTCATGGACTCAGTGCGCCCAGCTAAGCCATCACGTGCTTGGAACTAGAACGCTGCGCTAAGCACAATGTACGAGACTCGTACAGCCATAATAGAAAAATTTCAATTTGTGGGAAAAAAATAAAAACCGGAAACAGCTCTAACTCCTGTATTACATAAGATATAAGAAAAAACATCATATCGGAGGATAAAACAAAAAAAAGCAAGCTGAAAATATGTTTTATAATATTGCAAGTTGATTACACAAATAATTAATTCCAAAAATCTATTATTTTTGAAGTGAAACTTCTTTAGAATCGTTAGTGATTTGAAACCGGATGCAACGACAGGTAAGATAATATAACCGCTAATTTCGTCATTCAATTTAACTTGTCCGTAGCTCAATGGTCAGGACGTAGATACATAATACCCGATGCGCAGGTTCGCGTCTCACAATATTTTTTTTTTAGTTTTTTTTTTAGTTTTATTTTTATACTGTTTTTAAATACTTTCAAATGCTCTTTTAAATATTTTCAAAGAATTTATCAACAAAAAATAAGAATTTCATTCTTTCATTCTGTCGATCGACCAGCCGATTATATAGACAGTAAAAATGCTAAGTTGTATTCATAGATGGCGCTTCGATTTATTGCTTTAAGATTCGATTTATTGCTTTTTCATCTCATTATCTTGAAACCAAAATTTTGGAAAGTTTCACTTCTACCACGTGTGAATTGCACACATTTTCTTTTTTTAATCACTTTAGTGATACGAGGGTCTTTTATTACTACTTAATTCGTCTAAAATGTTCTGTTATAGTAATGTTTGATAATCGCTGGTTTTAGTTACATTACATGTTTTATAAAAGACGAGTAACCGCCCTCGCTTTGCTTCGGTTTTCTTTATTTTTTACACCTTGAGTTACATTATTAGAGTTTTATTAAGGATCTCTAATTTTTTTTGAAAATATAATATAGCCTATGTTACTCGGGGATAGTGTAGCTTTCCAACAGTGTAAGAATTTTTCAAATCGGTTCAGTAGTTTCGGAGCCTATTCAATGCAAACAATCAAATCTTTCCTCTTTATTATTAGTATAGATTATTATTTTCAGTTTGGCCAAAAAAATTTAACTCATCCATGGATAACAAATCTATAAATGTAATACCCAAATATGTTACATTCTTTACTGATACTACTGCCTGTAGATTTTTGGCGAATAAAGTGGATTTAGTGTATTACATGTCGTCACGCTTTTAAACTGTTGGCGTTATAAATTGTAACGACATTATTCATCCAAATATATTTTTCTGTGTCACAATAATGTCATAAAAAAATCAAGAGGTGTATTGGATCATCCTAAATATAGAAATGCAATAAAAACGATTTTCTTGTAATAGCACTTTGCCGCTTCATTCGTTTGGGATGGCGATATGTACTATTATTTCTTCTGTGTTAAAAGGCAAAGGCGTTACTTGATTTAATTTAACTAAATATCTGGTGTTGTCCTATCGCCCATCTTATTATGTCATCGTATATCTTGTCAATATGGCGAGTGAAAAATGTTGTATGGTGGTATATTCCACGGCACGAGGACTGCAGTCGTTTGAAATCATGCATCCGGCGCGGTCGTTTGTACGTTATGTTACGACAATTTATTGTTTTACACGACTCATGTAACATGCTTTCACAGAAGGGAGGAAACACAACGTAGAAAGCTCCACGTAAGCGATGAATAAAGCTAGGAGCAAAAAACATTATCTTCAACTATGAAATCATTGCAGATTTGTTATATTAACACGTAAGTAGTACCTAATTTTTGGTACAATGTTTTATAAGTTAAATATAAGTGAATTACTCATTGTGTTTTGTAATTTGTGTTGTATTCTGCCGTGTGCTGTCACCCTAGTGTCTGTACTCGACTACTCGTACAAGTGTTCTTATTTAACGGGTGCGGGAGTGCCGCGACTGTTTTGCAATACTTCACAGTCTGTGGAGCATTCAAATGAAATGGGACAAGATTTGTTCGAATACTAACAATATCGACGTTGTCTGGCGTGGCGTGCGAGACAAACGACTATGAGGAAAATATTCATAAAAGTATAACGCATAGTATTATATAACGTTATTAAGCAACGAGAAGCTACGAGCTGATGTTGTAATTTGTTCGTGTGGAACTACGGTATGAAAAGAGATCATATTAGTGAGCTTCCGTAGCTGAATAGAAAAAAGGAATCCTTACATGTAGTTTCAACATGTCCGCGTTTTTTTAAGGCTTTATGAAATTTGTAAAATGGATGGCGTCTGACTATATCTTTTAAGCAGCGGAAAGTCTTTTAACAATTTTAACTTTCAACAACACCCAAATATGTAGAGATTTTGTCCAAATACTCGACACAAAGCAGGCCTTTACGTCGTGAGCGACTTGGAGCGCCTCACAGCGGCTCGGAGCTCTGGGCATGGCGGGATATCTCCAAATGTCGATAACGCCAACACAAAGGTCTATGTAAGCGGGCAGTTTGTTCTTCATTGTGGGCTGCCAATCAGAACGCTTTGTAGCGCAACCGTCGCGGCGTAGGCCGGGAGCCGCCGGGAGCCGCCGGGAGCCTCCGGGAGCCGCCGGGAGCCGCCGAGAACCGCCGGGAGCCGCCGGGAGCCGGGCGCGTGACGAGCGAGCGACCTCACGACCACAACACCGCGTACCAATGTATGTGAAGCTTTGAGATTTATTGCTGACTATATGCCGCAACATTCCTTAAATAAAGTACCTTGGTCTCTTCATGTTAAGGGTAAAGTATTGATATATGTATGTACCCTACGTGTGTTCATTTGATGCAAATGTCACAAAAAAGTGTGTGTGTACTTATGTACGCACGAAAGAAGATAAACTTACCTCTTACTTATAAGTACCTCTCGCTCGCACCCACGACCCGGCGCGAGCTAGAAATCCAAAACATTTCCAGCAAATGCTGTGCGCCTAATATCACGCACCTTCATCATGTCGCTGTTTTGCTGTCGCATCATATGGTCTTGTTAGTAGCGACCCTACCTGCGAAGCGAGGGGTTTTGGCTTCGATTCCCGGACGGGGCAGATATTTATGTGTCAGATAAATATTTGTACTCGGGTCATGTGTGTTATTGTGACTGTTTTTTTTTTTTTTAATCTTTATTTATTTATAGAGGGTTTAGTCATACATTTGACTATGTCACCCTCGTGACTCTTCTGGTGTTTCTTAAATAAGATCAATAGCCTTACGAGGGTTATTGTGACGTATTACATTATTTTGTGTTGTTCATGCCACTCGCGACACAGGTAAATACCTACCTACTGCGGGGGTATGAATAAGCATTATTTTTTTATAAACTGTGCATTTTAAGCATTTATTGCCAACGTCAGTGAGTATAAATCTTGTTTTTATACTTTATTATAATAGTTTGTATATTACATAGTTCTGTGGAAATTAAAGTGGCGATCTTCGTCACCCGTTCAACTGGAACAGGTTTCATGTGCCGCCCTTCTCAAAATATTAACTCACAATAATGTGTGGAAATCGATATTTTTACCCAAACCTCTGTAGCATCTATGGAAGTCACGGCATCACAGGGCTCTAAATGAAATGTATTTTCGACACTCGGCACGCGGGTCACGGGCGTCACGGCGCCACTAACTCCTTGAATGTTAATTCTATTGCTCGGGGTGACTGCTTGTTAGTCGGATCAGTTACGGTTCATTATTATTATGTCGCTCCGTCAACGAGCGGCTAAGATATGAGTACATCGAAACATATCGCAGGCGTATTGTCAGATGTCGTGGTCTGTAGAGTTTTATTGGTAATGTAAACATTAAGCGACAATTTAATTATAAAAATTCAATGGGTTAGAAATGATACTGTTTTGTTAATATGTCGATGTAGGCTTTAGACTAAAAATTAAAATGTGTGCAATTCCACGTGGTGGAAGTGAAACCTTCAAAAATTTTGGTTTCAAGATAATGAGACGAATATATTTGGGGAAGATGATAGTTGTAGGTTTTAGTAATGATCATTGTGATGCAAAGAAAACAGTGGTAACTAACGCCATCTCTTAACATAATATGAAGAGTAAAATGAGCAGCTAGCGCCATCTATGAATACAACTTAGCACTTTTTAAAGTAACACAAATAGAACCACAAACATAAGAAACACTGTATAATGCTTCCTATCTCATTTTCTCCCACATTAAATCTTATGAATTTATGTGTCTGTCTCTTTTTACTGTCGCTTTTTCGTTTCATCGACTTTCAAATCACAACGATGCTAAAGAAGTTTTCACTTCAAAATATTTTATTTGGATGAAAAGTGAGATTTAGATATTGTCGGTCGAGAAAAAGTATAGATGAACGAACAAAAGGAACGAGAAAGAAACAAATAGTCCAAAATATAATTATTTGTTTCAACATTCACCTGTGCCCGATGGTAGTACTGGTGAATATTAAATAGAAAAGTATTTACGTGAAAATGAATTCTTTAGTCAGCTTTTGCTTCTCGTCCATATTATTTTCGTTTATATTTCAGCGTGGGATTAGCATTTATAAGCGGGGCCAGTGGATGTGATAATTTCATATAATGTGATCCAACAATGTTTTATCTTTACACAATAGCCGTTTTGTATAGTGCAGAAAATGTACGAGTAATAAGATAGAACAAAATAGGAATGGACTATAAGCCTCGTATGGGTTACTCATTTACACCGGCTCAGAGACCCTTTACCCAGCCCATCTCCCCACAGATTATACTCCACAGCAGAATGTAATACTGAAACAGTCGCCGTCACTGAATAAATGGAGGTACATTTTTAAAAACAAGTTTTAAATATTACCCCAAAAAAGATCAAGTAGGTACTAAGTCTTGCACTTCAGCATCCAATTTTGTCAACGCTATCCATGACTATAGAGAATTGAAAAAAGTGTCACTATTATATTGTGAGAAAATATTGCAATAAACTATCGTTAGTTTGACTTACTGTGAAATATCAGTTTTAAGTGTGAGAATAATTCATTCATATAAAAACAATTCTTTATTCTACAGTAATTTTGTCGTAAACCTAAACCCTCATATTACATGGTCCCTGAGCTCGGGAATGGAGCTCTTAAATTTCATCTTTACACTCATTACGTACCTTTTAAATGTCGAATGCGGTAAAGCTTTCAAGCGAATATCCCGAAGCTTTTACCTCGCTCTTAATTTCCTCTGACCGTTACCAGCTAATCACTTCGGTAACACTTTCTCTGTGGAGTAATCGTTTTAGGTATCAAAGTGACGTTTAGTAATGTTGGGGGCTGGGGCCACGAACCGCGGTTATTTCTTTTAATTACGATTAATATTAGCGAGGCCGCTTTACCTAGTTGGAGAGCGGAAAGCGCGTACAACGACACGCGAAGGCTCATTTCCTCTTTAATTTTAATTACATGGACTGAGCTGTCATTTTTCAGAACATAAGGGGTCATATTTCGAAGAAAAAACCGGCTCGCTTCTGAGTATTTTGTGTAACGATTCCAAGGTGATAGGTTATAATAAAAAGGTTATAGTGTTCAATCAGAAATGCATCTTTTTTGGTATTCGCTTTTTTAACGTTCCGTTCAAAAAACCTTTTTTGTTGTATTTTATAAAACAGTTGTTTAGTTTTATGACGTGGAGGTTGAGCGAGGCATCTAGTAACCGGGGACTTATACATAATACAGGGACCCTGGCGATGTATTTGTAGTTAAAATTTACCTGAATAAAACATTTTTCATTTAATTTCCAAAACTGAACCTTACATATAGCTCCGTCAGTCTGTCGGTTTGTCCGCAACATAGCACGTGGGCCCTTAGAATGACACAGCTGTAATTTGGTATTTCTAAAACTGCGGAAACTTCAAAATTATAAATCTATTTAATGATTCCGTTTGAAAAGAGAACCCTAAACACCTAAAAAAAATTATTTTTAAATAAATACATGTGAGGATGATTATGTTTATCCATGTTTGCACGATGCTCTCACCGCCCGCGCCACCGCGCTACCGCGTCGCAGCCGCCCCGGCCAGCCGCCCGTGTGTCTCCGCGCAGTCCTCTCGCTAATGATGCGCTACACAATGAACGAGCACTCGACCTAACTACTCTAATCCCGAGATTGTGTACCGCCGCGCCGCCAGCGCCCGCCCGCGCGGTGTAGGTACGTCATTATTTTTTAGTCGCACCGTATACCTGCTTATACTGAAGTATGCAACAACGAACAGGATTAGGGATAGCACATAGGAGCAACGATATTTATACAGGTGTACATCAAAGAAGACGGTTTTATTTATAGATATAGCAGTAGACGAACTAACTGATGCTAAGCGGTGGTGGTACCCGCTGAACAATGACAACAGTTACACCAAGGGCATCACCGATACGAGTCTGGTCAAGAAAGAAGAGAAAAGAAAGAAGAATACAAATTGATTTTAAGCCCTCAGCCGAAACACGCCGAGCCGTTTGGCTGCTGACCCAAGCATTATTAAGTACATTGATCGAAAGCCAGGTTTGAATTCAAATATAATGTGGTTGAACATTGACGTATCTTAAAAAATAACCCTTCCTGGCAGCGACCATTGTTACTGATACAATCATCAATGAGATCTAATCTTAATGCTATCTATTTGTTTATTAGCTATAACATTAAATTACACACAAACATATTTCATTTCATATGCTAAAAGCAAATAGTACCTACACAACATTATTTAGAAACGCGGTAGCGTGTCCAGCCAAGTTAAAAAAACTGGGAACGCAGCGCCTTGTGCAATATTACCCGAACCATTTCGAGATACATTTGACCCCTTCACAACTCGAGACCTATTAAACCAACATACATGAAACTTAGCACATTTATTAAAACCTTAAATCGAGTTCAGAATTTCATAAGCTGCATGCTTAAACAGTTATTGATATAATAACGTTTTAAACTTTAGAGTATTAATATTACATATAGAGCGCGAGCAACCAAGTGGGAACAGTAGGCTCGGGTGAGAACAACACGACGTTCCCACCGCGACCGCTTGTAGTCGTAATTGAATGCTAGCGGTGTGCGGTTCTAGAGAGATTTTTAAATATTTACGTATCAAAATGGTCAAATGTGCAGTCCCATCTTGCAAAAACGATAGTAGGAAAAACACAAAACTGAAATCCAGTATCACATTTCATCGGTAAGTTGATTTTTTTATTGTTGCGGGCAAGCACAAGACCGCCCGCGCACCGCGCTCACCCGCGCTCCCATAGCGCTCCCCACGCGAGACTGTTGTGATGTGATGCGACCAACGCTGTAGTCGATATTTAATAATATAATTCATACATCCCTATCTGTCATACACTTATCAGTATAAGTATCTATAGCTCAGCTGCCTACGATGTGTTCAGTACATTTTGTGCGATACGCGCGCTCTATTATACTCTAAGTTTAAAACACACATTTTGGTGACTGACTCACTGTTCGGATCAAAAACCTAACCTACTTCCAGATGACCCAGAAACTTCATATTTGGCATCAAGGTAAACTAAGAGCCGTATACTATGTATAAAGGAAAAAGTCTAAAAACTGAAAAAGTTTTCATTAGTTTGCTACCAACAAACCAAATTTAGAAAATTATAGGACTTAAGGAAGATAAGTTAATTATTATACAAATATAATTTAGCCTGTAGGTACGTGAAAACTAGCCAAGTCAAACGTAGAGCTTGAATAACATGTTCTTGTGACTAAAATTTTAGGATTTCCTACACAGAACTTGACACCCATTTAGACCTCGATTCTTTTTTTTTTTGAACTTCGCTCTCATTTCACATTTATGTTTTTATTGAGATACATTACATTTATGTTTTCTATAGATATTTTTATATCTCATTTCGTTTCTAACAAGTTACATAAAAGTATACGGTTAAGGGAGTTTTTGCGTGTCAATATTCTAATTTTATTTCAAGTGTACATTCAGTAGTAGGTACCTACAGAGAGGCTCGGTGAGCAAGCTGCCTGCCCTCGTTCACTTTATTGATGAAGAAAAGGAAATGGATGAATGAACATAAAGTAATGGAAACATGATGTCCTACTTCTCTCTACAGTATAATTACTGCCTGTCAAACTTTATACCGCGCGCAATATAACGCAGTGGAAGCTGAAATATTAACCTTTATATCTAGATGACATCTCCGAATGCAATGTATCGTATATATTTACACAAAATTTAGTTTATTGAACATTTTAGTGTCGGAACTTCATTAAATAAGTAATTAGGAAGTACGAAGTACCAGAAGTCAACAAAAGGTCACAACAACATGAATAGGAAAAGGCGAAATAATCTATCAATTCGGCATCACAGTAGTAATTTGACTTTTTAATTTTTTTAATTGCAGATAGGTAATCACGAGTGCAGGGTTATTACAAAATGCCTGATTTAAATGATGTGGGAGTCACCACTCAGCGCCCGCCGCCCGCCAGCGCCCCACCTGGAGGTAGCAATATCCGGCTGAGCCGCGCGCTGCGATCGGCTTTCACCATCCTTACCGACATTTGCTTTTTAAAACCGGAAAACTGAAAGGAGAAGCCATTCACCACCTTAATTAAAAGATCTGCGGCCAGATACGTTTTTATATAGCTGCCTTATTGAAAGTTTCTTTAATGAAATAATGGAGGTTCTCCGAAGATATTGGCCACATTATTAAAACTCATAACATTGCCAACGTCTTGGCCATAAGCAAGTAAGTGTTTTTTATATGTTTGATCAGTAAAGTACGACTTTTATTTCATAGAATGGGATATACATCATAATTTAATACAACAGTTTTATAACTGTATTTAAATCAACCCCAAAATCATAATTCAACTTGAAAGCCGAGAGATATGACGCAAGCAGGCAAGGGGGTGATAATTCAAGAAGGGATCTATTGTTTTTATAAGATGTACTGAACATGAAAAATAACAAAAGCGTGACACAAAGGCGCTGTAGTACAGCGGCTGTACTCGTATATCGTTGGTGAGTGTGAAGATAAAGCGGCGGATGTGACGCCGGCTCGTATCCGCCGCCCGGATATTAATATCCGATGGCACGCACTCGGCTCTTGCCAACTAGCAGACAAAGAAAACTTCTCACTATTAGATATTACTAGTCTTTAAGTATTACTTTTATTATTATTATGTTCCTTATGGTATCTCACACCAACATAGCTGTTACTTGGCTGGGAAATTTACATTCTAATTGTTCATTAAAGAGTATTACTTCTTATCTGTCAGTCGTCACATATCGACGTTTGGACGACGACGAATACTGTGCTGTCTGTGCATCTTGTCCTTGTCGGTGTTTTAAGTATAGACTATTAGTTTGCCCGTCTGCCTTAAACTTTCAAAGTCACATCAAATCAGTTCATAATAGAAAATCATGCTAGTTTCAAAGGCAAAGGCCGATATTCAAATGTAGGTATCATTTATCAGTTCTTAAAAGTTCGAAAGTCAAACCCTTCATGCCATCCGTTACAATTCAATGAGTAATAAAATTTAGACGCGGTGCGATCGCTATTTTCAACAATTTATGGTTTCAAAGTTAAAAAGTTAATTTGGTTCGTTAATTAAAAGCCTCTTAGGAACTCGCTGCCCTTGCGTCCATTCGTTTAGCGATAAAATGACTGAGATAGGTCTCGTCGTGCTAACTTTGTACATAATTTCATCGATAACGAGCTCCGGGTGAAGCGCGCTTCAGATAACGCAAAAACTGTCCGTAACCAAGTACTCCAATATCTTTCCTTTAAAATGTATTGGCTTAGAGACATTTGATTTAGAGCATTGTAGCTTTTGTACATTTACAAGGTAATGATTTTTTTATGTTTTAAAAGTTGTCCAATTGCGATAAATTCCTAGTTCTATATTGTCTTGTATGAGTTTGTATTGCATTGTTGTCTAAAGCCGTGTATTTTCACCTGGGGACAAAAACATATAGCAGAATATAATTCCTCTAGAACACTGATGAATGCAAATACTCATATTATATTGCTTTCTCTCTTTATACTATCTTTATTACTTTTTATAGGTTGGACCAGACAGGTTATAAAATAGTACTTTAAAGAAAAATATATAAATGGCATGAACCATTGGAAGGAATGAAGCGATTACCGGCAGGGCCGTGGAAAGCCCGTAACATTTGGCCCGAGTCGCTTGGAGCGCGGCCAGCCGGGTGATGGCGGCATTACATCCGGGTGCTCGTCCGGGTATAATCGAGTCGAACGTATGCCGATCCATCCCGGAAACTAAAACCATCCTAATTTACATGCAGATTTAGGTCGTGACGAGTGCCGAGCGCCGACGCGTCCGACGTCCTACCATCGTAACGACTGCGCTACAACATCAACAGCTATAAACATCGCGTTTCAATTTAAAGAAGATGAACTATAAATGCACCAGATGCGCTTTATGAGTTCCTTTTCAATTTAAAGTTATTTCCTATACGACGTTCGCCGGCGATCTCCACCGGTGGGGTGGGACACTCCACTGCTGGCGCGGATCCAAACCGCTCGCCGACATTATTTATTAATCTTCCGTCCTGGACCCTGGACCCTCATCACGCGGACAGATCAGGAGGTGAGGGAATACAAAACAAGGACCGAAAAGTGAAGCTACAGCTGCTGCTTCAGTAACACGCATGTCGGAGTACGTACGGATTTTATTTTATGATTCCAAGTCTTGTGCACAAAGAGGATTCATAACTTCTCCTTTTTGATTTGATTCAATTAAACAGATTATGTATATAATTAAAATTAATCAAGTTTTTTTAAACAATTACAATTTAGAATTATTTCTGGATACTGCAACAGCAATTGCAAGAAAAATGTATGCAAAACATAAAATGGGGAATTACATGAAGCGCACCAGATGCGCCGTACGGTCGTAGTGCCCGTCGTGTACTAAAATAACAAACAGCAGAGACGCGACATACAAGTGGCGCGACCAACCATGACGACCGCCACACACACACACAATGATATTATAAGTAAAAATAAATATCATTGCATACACACAAACAGCAGCAGCAGCAGCAGCAGCAGCGCTGTAATCGGCTTGCAGCGGCGACACTGTTGCTCGCTTGTGCTGGTTCGTGCAACGAGTATATTGTCGCACATTGACTGTCGTCATATCTGTCATGTACACTTACAAACTGACATGGATATAATATATGGCTATAGTTTTACCAAAATGATATCATAGAAAAATCTTAGATTAGATGGGGTAGGCTCCCATCGTGTGGAGTGTCGATGAAAAGGTTGATTTAAAACATTTGGGTCTGCATTGCTCGTTATTAGATTTTTTGATTTCGATTCAGAGTTTCTAAAAACTATTGTATGGGTGGTATCATAAAGTGTATACTATTATTACAATAAATAATTCATTATTTATTTAATTAACCTCAAAAATCATTTGAAAAATATTCTGTTGTCTTTCCAGAATTACACCATCATCTCTCATTTAAAACATCTTTTAAATGCCGTTCTTGTAGATATTGCGCTCCAAGTTCTGTCTTGAAGCTAATACATGTCGGGTTTAGGGTCCATTGCGGCCATCGCCACACTTGCCGGGGAGTCGGGACACGGACAGAAATATTCCCGCAGTTGGCGGTCCTCCAAGCCGACCGCGCGACCCCACATTCTTTATAATCCTGCGTCCACCATCCCTCGCACGGAAACTCCTAAACCATTATAAGTACCGACGTGACAAATTGCCTGATTCCTGCTAAAAGATTGCCAATTACGTTTTGTAATTGGCATTTGTAATTAATACGGTTTTCATTTTCAAAAAGCACCAAGTTCCGTTTAATCGAAACTTTATTTAATAAAATTGATGCAAAAATATTGTATTAAGAATTGACATAATGCTATCGCCCCTCGTAACTTTTTAGTAATTGCTCGCTGTTAGGCGAGTCTGTGCTTTAAACTGAAAAAGGTGCCAGACCCTATAAGCCATGCTACTCCTTAGCTCCAGAGCAGAGCAGTGGAGGCGACAGACGTAATTGTTGATACCTAGACATTTAAATTTCCTTATCATCCTTCACAACAGCTGCGTTACAGCAACCGGAATTCTAAGTACCATGTTAACACTAATGACCAATAATCTCGCATAGTTACGACTCTACAGCATCCTTTACTAACAAACGGCTGACATACGTACAATATGAGAGCACCGAGGATTTGCAATTTGCTTTTGTCTCTGTTCCAGCTCCAGCATAATATAAATGGCGAGTATCGGTCAAAGTTAATTCGCTGTCAACATCGAGCGGCGCTGTGTGTGCGGGTGTCTGCGGGCATTAGGTTTAATCGCTGGAGCATTTTAACAGATGAATGCTCCGGCGCGTTTCATTACGCATTCCGTTTGGGTGTTCGGTACTCGCAGCCGCCGCCGCACCGCCTGCCTGGGACGTCCAAACGACGCGTCAACCGCCTGTTTACTGACACCTATCTAATTGTGACACTTTGCTCCACACTACTAGTACCTACAAATTAGTCCGAGTAGCTTAACATTTACACATAGTAGTGCCGATGGTGCCGGTGGTATCACTAACAGCAATCTTACGAAACGAGTACATAGTCTCTCAGTATCATCGTATAGGTTACTTTACACTCAATTAGTAGATCACTTGAAAAAACAAGCACACCATTATTTCCGTAGCATATTTCATGTGAATTATTATAAGAGCTTTCGTAGTACATACATGCATTTTATTTTTATTTTGACGTAATAACGTCTAATAAAACAAACGCCATCTGTCGCTCATCTGTCGCGTTCCGCGAGTAAGCGAACAATGGAGAAAGCGCCATCTATAAACAAAACTATATACACATTTAAGTCAGAAAAAAACTTGCTGAAAAAATAGTTTAGTTCAGGAGTTCTAGATGGCGTTGTAGTATAAAGATAAAAGTTTCTAATTATAAGTTAATTTCCAGAGATAATATTATATTCGAGCACTACTTTATCAATGTTTTGCCATGACGTTGTCACGTTAAACTTCCGTCCGTAAACCGACTTTACAGACAACCATTTTTTTTGTTATACAGATACTTAACGCACTTCTTTTACCGCCAAATGTCAGTGTTACAACTTTCAGCAACTCTATTACTAATAAAAATTTAAGGCAATACCGTAGGGACTTACGTCATTCTACGCGTTCTTAATAAAATCTATGTATCCATTATTCTTAGATTAGTTATATAGGAACCGTTAGCGCTAGTTACTTTATAAATCATTATTTTCCATAATAATATTCAGATTAGTTCGGAATACAGTCTAATAATGAGCGTTCAGTATTTTTTTCAACAAAGCGTCGATGTTACTGATATCCGTCAGGCAAGTGTATCATACTCGTTTATCGTCCTATTATTAAAAGCTGGCAGCTTAGTGGATTAATCCGGAGTCTATTCACCATTTCCCAGTGAAGGTAATCTGTTTACGTGAATTCTTCCCGACGTATCTCTTAGTTCCCTTTTTTCATTTTTCATTTAATTCTAGCAGCGTCGACCTAATTTAATTCACCGTCATTCCTAATTAACTTTTTGTCTGCTACTTGTAACGTTTCTTTTGTTAAATAACTTTAAAGGGAAAACTAAGATTGAACATGTTTTGTGCTATGATGTTACTATGCCCTCGTAATTCCGTCGGTTTATTTGTTGTCTTGTACGTGTTGTTCAAAACTAATGACGATGTGACGTCTTCCGAGACATCTCCTGTGTGTTAAACTACAGTGTACGCGCCGAGTCGGCTGCCGAAAACTTTGTTTTGAATTTGATTATTTTCACGATTGCATTCAACGTTTATACCTTATATATCAGTTTACTCCTGAAACGTTTTGTTATTTAAATTTATATAAAGAAGGAATATGATAAACAGCATGATGTGACAAATAGTTTTGTATTTTAATTATTACACTGAATTACACTCCTGAAACACAGAGAGAGAGAGAGAGAGAGAGAGAGAGACCTAACCCCAAAGTTTATGAACTCATTGCCATGAATCAGTAACTTAAGAGGCACACTGTTTACATACAAGCTATTCACTCGATATAAAAGTACCCTCATCTTTTACTCGTAATGTCAAGCGGAAGGAAATGTGGCGCGGCGCTGGCACCACTCCAAACCGCGGCTGATGAATTCTTCTAATGCTCATCCAGACTGGTGCGTTTTATCGCTGATAACAGACACTCGTATCCCCTTTCTTTTTCAGGAATAACGCTAATTCTGCATGTTATTATACTAGCCAAACTCCCCGAAGCTTCGATCGTTTCTTCAAAGTCAAAAACAAAATATTTTATTCATATAGGTATCACTGATACACTTATGCACGCCTTTTTTTGGTTTTTCGGAAAGGTGCTTTGTCTGGAGGAGAAGAAAAGATCTTCGATGCCGATACAGCTATAACTTTAGTGGAGATGCCACAATGCAGATATAAAATATTCGAAATAATTACTTAAAGATTAACAAACACTAAAATACTTAGATATCACATTTTTAAAACAAGCATCCAAAAAAACAGTTCCTTCTATGCGGCGGTATCGATAGACCTGACAAATTTTATCTTCAAGTATTTTTTACAAAAGAGTAGATTATCGCAATACGATGTCAAATTAATATCGACCGTTATAACGCAGTGGTGTGGCGTGGCGGTATCGCACGACGAGACGGCTCCTACAGCAACCATCGTGCGTAACCAATTGCCCATCAACACGTTAAAGATCCTGTACGTTATTGTACTACTGAGGTAAAGACAGCCTGAAGAATATCATGCTGAGTGTGCCCGTTGTCAACTACGTAATAATAGTATGGTATATATTTTATGTATAGCCGACAAATAAGCGAGCGAGGTAATGGTTACACCTGTAGGTCGATCACGAATATTTGCGAAAAAGTATTCGTATCGTTGACGTAAGCAATTTGTATGACATTTTGCAAAAGCGCCCCTATCGTGCGTAAAAGGTACTAAAATCGGCATCACGAATATTTGCGTCACAACTTGCGTATCGCCGCGTAACGCTGCGTAACGCTACGTGAGAATTTTGTATGGAAAACGGTGGAAAACGGCAGCACGAATAATTTTTTGACATACGGACGCTAGCAGGCTATCGTCATCTTACGAATGTTTTTTCACGGAGAATTGTTGCGTGAGAAAACTTTCGTATTACTTTTAAGCAGTGAATTTCAGTGTTTTAATTGTTTTTAAAACTATATTAAAGTAAAAATGCAAGAAAAACGTATAATTGAACGTATCACATTTTATTATTACCTATTATTATTTTACTATCACGCAGCGGAGCAATGAAATATAGAGTAGTTTCTAAGGGAAAAAATATTTTTTTATTTGAAAATAAGCTTAACATTGTGTGACTAATCCAATTACTAAAATAATAATAATATATTAATATGTTGTCATATGATGATTGTCTTATTTAATTTGGTCCCAGCCAAATAAATTGCAAAGCAGATTATAATCACTAATTTGCTAAGTGCAATGAAATAGTATTTAAAATTGATATCTTCTTAGCAAGGCAGGTTTTAAAATCTAGTCCAATTAACTTAATCGTCTTTAAAATCAAACCAAAGAATTATCCTCAAAGTCAAGCTTGTGTGCATACCTGCTACTTAAGTGAAGTGAGAAATAGGTTTATGCGAAATAAAAATGCATTTCCTAATTAATAATTCTTCCATTAGTATCACAACATAATATTAGTTTTCTTTTATTAGTAAAATACCTAGAAACGACTAAAATATACACCATATAAGTAATTAAATAACACATAATACTTGAGGCGCCAAATAAAAGAAGATAATAAATAATTATATCTTTATTTCAGGCAACGAGGTCATAAATAAATACCTTACAAAATGCAGGCTAACATACTTAAACTACTATTACACGTCTTTTATAACTAAATCACTTATTTTATCACTGTTATTATTATTATAATATCACTATAACTTCAGGAATGTAGACAAGAGCTCCGTTGTAAAGCACAAAATAAATACTATATAATAGGTTGGAGTTCACTGCATTACGCGAATCCAACTTATGGTGGAGTAACAACCGGTACTTCGTCTTCTTCACCAACTACTCCACGACATTGGAGACCTTCGCGATGTAATGGAGATGAAGTCGAGAAACTTTGTATATCTTATAGGTCATTGGGTCATTGTATAAATGTATATACAAATAAGTCCTCAATAATATATGGGTACTTTTCCATAAATGCCGCAATCACTATTAAGTATTACATTGTGAATTTTGTTATTTACTTTAGTTTATATAAAATTATAAAATTCATAAAATATTAGTTTGACAACAATTAACAAACGCAGTACGGCAGACCGCTAAGGCGCGGGCCACACAGAAAAGACGTAAGACGAAGACGGGGCTCGGACCCGTCGCAGACAGGGCGCCGTTAAAACATATAGAAAAGACAAGGAACGGGCGTGACGGTCGGTGCACACTGGGCTTTTCCCGGCCACAGAGTACTTAATCACTACGTTTTAAGAGACCTGCTCTCCGCGTCCTTTCCGCTCCCCCGCTGGCGCCTACGCAGGCTCGCGTCCTGTCCTTTCTGTATGTTTTCCAATAGGGCGCCGACGAGAAAACGTCGTGTCGGGCGTCCCGTCTTTTCTGTATGTTTTACATCGCGACGGCTGCATACATTTTGTATGAAAGTAGATTAAACGGGCGCCGCGACTGCGACGGGTCCGTGTCTTGCGTCTTTTCTGTGTGGCCCGCGCCTAAGGGCGCCAAACCACAGGCTAGGTAGGGACACAGAGTACTTAAACGGTAGAGATTCACCTTGACAATGTACGCATTCGAATACCAAGGTCAAAGAGACACGAAAATATTTTTATTTTTGTAAAATATAATATCATTAAGTACCTAAATGTTTCTTAATGTAAGGTTTATTTTTATTGAAAAGTTAATACAAGCTGTATTAACTGTGTTAAAAGTGTGATTTCATAGTTTTAATGAAATTTCTTTGCATAATTATTGTTTTTTCAATTTACATGTAACTTTTGAACGCACCATTCATTCGTTCATTCATTCACTTGGACCCTTCTCTTATTTACGATAGGATGACGTCACTTGCGTTGAACTTGCGAGTTGACTCTAGCGTGACGCAAGTAACTCGTGCTGCCAACTAACGTCTACGTAAATTACCTATCGTCAATTCGATACGGTGACGCTACGAATGTTTTAAAAACTCGTAATCGAGGTACTGATATCCTTTTTTCATTGAATTGTAAGTAGCACGTTACCACAGAGTTTACCTGTTAATGCCTGCCTTAAACTAATGCCAATAAGCGTGAGATTTATAACCTTACAAGACTTAAAAACTAAAACCCGTCCACGGAATAACCCTTCCTTGCCAATCGGAAAAAAAAAGTAAAATCAAACAAAGTAAGCTGTTTCATGTTGTAAAAGTTTAAACGGAGATAAAGAATCTAGCATTGCAATTAACTTTTGCAGAACTTTTACTTTCACAAAAGCACTTCCATATTTTTAGTTCCGTGTGTAATGGTTTTCTTGTGACGTCAAAGTCAAAGTCAAAGTCAAATTGTTTATTTGCTAGAACATAGCATTGAAGTATGACATAGAACAGACATCTCGAACAAAATGTGTGTCCCGAAACCGCGATGACGCGTTCTTTTTTCAAACTCTAGAAGGCGATTTACACACTTGCCATAGAGTAACTTTGTATAAGACGCTTGCCGAACCACGACAAACAGTCAACGACTCTAAATCTTTAGCTCTTCCAAATGTTTGATATAATGTTTAATTGAATTAATTGAGTAATGTAATACCCTATACTCTATGTGTAATACACATAATTTATTATTTACCAAAGAGTAGGTACTATAGTCATTCTTATCGGGCTTATTTATTTGTCCATTAACACGCTTACTTGCCAAGTGTGTAAGCCCGACTCATGATTTTTTCAATTCAATTCAATTGACTGACCTGAACTGACTGAACTGACTTGAATTGATTCAAGTCAATTTTTGTTGTGTCAAGTTTGTTACTAAACAATTTTGGCATGCGGCCGCAATGAACGCAGGTGAGTGACAAGCAAGTGAGTGAATGAAGTGAGCCACCCTGGCCACAATGAATGCACCCGACTCAATGTTCGGGGTGTCTGTTCTATACGAAGTAATAGTACTTCAATGGAACATAGTTGATATTTAATAAGCCATGCCATTAAAGAAACGAATCTAATATGATGGTTATCATTCCCCTCACTCGCATGTTATTCCAGTCTTTAGCGTGCGAGTGAGGGGAATGATAACTTCCGCCATTTTAGATTCGTTTTTTTAATGGCGCGTTTTCGTTTTTTTAATTTTCTAACAACCTTATTTATATAAGGTTGTTAGAAAATTAGTCCATCCGTATGTTCTGCATAGGGAGGCGTGCAAATATTATTACATTTACATCGAACATTTATTGTAATATTTTACTAATTAAATCTATTAATATATCAGTAGACGATAAAAATGTCAATAAATATCATAATATGTCTAATATCCTAGTACACTAAATAATAAAAAAATATAAATACATTTATTGTTTAATTGCCTGAACGTACTCCCTAACGCTATAAGAGCAGCGACATAATAGCCACTTTGAAAGCTTTGATTTAAACAAAGGGAGTGAATTTTTTAAATTCTTGATGAACAGAGAAACAGCCAGACTGATGCGTTAACTAAACCTATATTATGCCATTTAATATGATTGATGTCTCCCAGCAGATTGGGTCCCGTAACAGTTGAATATTAGTACAGGTAATACATATTATAAAGCAATCGTACTCCAGTTTACGGTTAATAACACATTCCGTTTGTAGCAAGCGAGTGTGTCAAGTGGACGCGGCCATGCTGCTCGGCTGACTACACACGGATTCACCGACGACGGCGACACCACTCGGCCACACGCGTACACGCCAGGGTTAACACATATCAAACGCACGTCGGATGCTTAGAGTACGTCTCAATTTAATTACAGAAACATTTAGGCTGAATATTTCGTTGTAAATACAATTTGTTTGCACGCGGCAAGAATGGCATTAAATTACACTTAAG
Organism: Thymelicus lineola; assembly: GCA_963932265.1. Taxonomy (NCBI): domain Eukaryota; kingdom Metazoa; phylum Arthropoda; class Insecta; order Lepidoptera; family Hesperiidae; genus Thymelicus; species Thymelicus lineola. The sequence continues at coordinate 87,349 of OZ010682.1, read as the reverse complement.
TATTCAAACGCGACAGTACAGTAATTAAAGAGCGGGTGCATTTTTAAACGTCGTTAGTAAACTAGCAAGGAACTAAGTTTAAATATCACTACTGAAAAACTGAAGTAATGTCCTAGTTTTGATAGCTACACGCACATCTAACTTTTTTTGTGGTGGATTATGAATGTATGTTTGTTGCTAGTTTAAGTTATATATTAAACGCTTTTATTTACTTTCACTTCGGAGCATCAAATCTTGTAACGTTAATTTGAATGACTTCCCTTTAATGAAAATTGATGAAATTTGGCAGACATGTGTATTTCCGATGACAATACACGAAAATCATATTTTAAACTAATTTTCATTGTTTATTTGTTGTTAAATTAAAAAAAACGATTTTCAGACTTTAGACGCATAATTCTCTATGTTCTATTTTACGTAGAGACTTGAAATTTTCACAACTTGTAGCTAATTTTATAAACTAAACATTATTGAAATAAAAGCGTTTAAAAAAAAAATTTTTTTTCATTTCACTTATTGTTAGCTGATGTTAAGTTAAGCATAAGGAAATAATGGGGTTGTCATAATTTCCATATCCCTAAATAAATAAAAATTAAAAAAATAATAATTTCACATTAGTTTTACGACTATCGGTACCCAGTTGCTAAAAATTAACTTTCCTTTCTTCAACTGTTGTCATTATAAATCACATACGTTAAGTTATCCCATTATTTTGCTGCACATAAATTGCCTCGATATTATTTAAATAATGCTAGGTATACACGTGGTGTGGTGTAAGTACCGGACGTGGGCTGGCAATGGAGCGGCTGATTGCGTCACCGCAGCGACCGCGGCGGCTAATGACGTGACGGTGACTGCAGCCACACGCCGCGCGCCACACGCCACACGCCACACGCCACATGTCACTACTGTTACAAGGCTTACACGTAGCTGGACAGTCTGGACACTGACAGGGTTGTAGTAGCATAAATAAATGTCGTTGCCCCCTGTTCATGCAACGTTCGATTGAAGTAACTGAACACGCAAAAACTTCATTATATAACTAAGTACATATCACAAATTAAAAGAGTATGAAATCAAATCTCGTGCGTATCATTCGTGTGTTCCTATCATACTCACAAAACCTGAACACCGTAACTATACTAGTTACCAGGTCACATCTGAACACGCACATCCTCATATTGGTGACCTCCACAAGCTCCACATTTTGGTAACCCCGACGTTTGCCAGAATCCCCGACGTTTACCTGAATCTCCGACGTCTACATCAAGCCCAGACCCAACGTTGACTTCAAACTTCAACAATGTCAGTCACGCCGCACGAACAAGTACCCAGAATGTGTGGAGCGTACTACGTGTCGCCGTCGAACCCTGCATCCGCCAGCACCAGCGCCACGCTACAGCAAAATCAGAAACCAACAACATCACGGATACCAGACTACAGCCCATCCAGTTTTCTAATGAACGAGCTGCTGGATAAAATAAATAAGCTGTCCTTGGAAGTGACAGAATTGCGAATGAACCGTTCCAATCCACAAAGAAGACCCTACAGGCAAGGATACAGAAGCCGTTCTAACCCAACGCGTCGACTACGGAGAAACATCTACTGCTACTACCACTCCAGATTCAGAGAGAGAGCCAGGAAGTGTGAAGAGCCTTGTGCATGGAAGTCACAGTCGGAAAACTCCCATTAGCGGTGACCGAGGCGGACGTCAGCGCTATATTCCCATCCAGCCGCCTATCCGTTACCGACCGCAAAAGTGGGTATCGATTCTTAGTTGACACGGGAGCCAACATCTCTGTCATACCAAGAACTAGAAAGGCTTTCCAAACGAGTGATTACAAATTATACGCCGCCAACGGGAGCGAAATAAAAACATATGGTGAAAAATTACTCGAGTTGGATCTCGAATTACGCCGACCATACAAATGGACATTCGTCATCGCTGACGTCAAGCAAGCAATACTGGGCGCTGATTTTCTAACAAAACACAATTTACTAGTGGACTTACGAAATCAAAAATTAATTGATGGTATTACGGGATTATTAACACCTGGCAAGCTCATCAACTGCGATACATCCAGCATCAAGACCATCAACATCCAGTCACCATATCACGACATCATCGAGAAGTATCCAGACGTCACTAAACCGTTCTGTGCTAAAGAAACACCAAAACACAACGTAGTTCACCAGATCATAACCGACGGACACCCAGTTCACTCAAAATGTCGACCGCTCTCCGCAGAGAAATATAAAAGAGTCAAGCAAGAAATAGAGCATATGATGGAAACTGGCATATGCCGCCCATCTAAGAGCGCTTGGTCGAGCCCCATCCACGTCACAACGAAAAAGGATGGCTCAATAAGATTATGTGGCGATTACCGCAAGTTGAACGCAATAACTAAGCCTGATCGCTACCCCATCCCACGACTCTTAGATTTCACATACCTTCTACCCAAGAAGACAATATTTTCTCGCATCGATATCAAGAGAGCGTACAACCAGATCCCCGTCGAAGAGGTAGAGAAAACCGCTGTAATTACTCCATGTGGTCTATTCGAATTTCCACGAATGCCATTTGGATTACGCAATGCCGGACAAACTTTCATGAGATTCATCAACGACATCATGTTTGGTCTGGACTTCATATTCTGTTTCGTTGATGATATACTCATAGCTTCATCATCCGAAGAAGAGCACCGAGAACACCTTGATGAAGTTTTTAAGCGACTGAATAAACACGGTATCACGGTCAACATGGATAAATGCATTTTCGGCACTCAAGAAATGGAATTTTTGGGTTACAAAATCACAACTGAAGGAATTACACCCTCCCCGCAGAGAGTACAAGCGATAGATGAGTATCCATTACCCAAGACAGTCCGCGACCTAAAGCGTTTCCTTGGAATGTTAAATTTCTATCGTACCAGTATACCCCATGCCGCAAAACACCAGTCAACATTGAACATGTACACGCGAGGAACCAAGAAACGGGACAACAGCGCTATAGAATGGACTGATGAAAGCAAGGAGGCATTCAGACAGTGCAAGGAAGGCCTGAAAAACGCCATTGTACTCTGTCCGCCATCGCCCAATGCACCTCTATCAATCATGACAGACGCATCACAAACATGCGTCGGAGCAGTCCTACAACAAAAAGCAAATAACGAGTGGAAACCCATCGCTTTCTTCTCAAAAGCGCTATCTGATACTCAACAAGGCTACAGCACATACGACAGAGAGTTATTGGCAATTTACATGTCTATTTGCCAGTTTCAAAATTACGTTGAAGGTCGAGAATTAATTATATACACCGATCATAAACCGCTGTGCTACACTTCGAAAGAAAAGCAATCCGTTTCGAAGGAAAAAATATCACCACGACGATTACGTCACTTAGACTACATAGCGCAATTTACATCCGACATACGACACCTCCCCGGATCACAGAACCCAGTAGCGGACGCCCTGTCACGTGTATCACAGATTGACTGTCCTAACAACATTGACTGGAATGAGATAGCCACAAAACAAGAAGTCGATCCAGAATTACCCAGTTTATTGTCAAAACGCAACTTGAAGTGGAGAAAAATTAGTTTACCAAACAACAAAGCATTATATTGTGAAGAGTCTACAAGCGACTTACGTCCTTATGTACCGAACATATTTCGTAAACAAATATTCAGTACATTACATGACGTCACACATCCCGGAGTGCGAACAACCCGAAAATTAATACAGAAACATTACTTCTGGCCCGGAATGAACAAAGACGCAAGTACTTGGGCTAAAGAATGTCTATCATGTCAAAAATCAAAAGTTCACCGACATAACATAACACCTCTGATGTCATTCCCGGTGTAGCATACGCATCCACCGAAATCAGGATGGCTTTAATGCTACCCTGGGACAGACCGCTTAACGGGTCCACGATAACGAATTTTGAAGGTTCTTCGATATAGGCCACAACAGTTAGGCAAATGCACGGCACCTACCTGGTCTGCTGCGTGTACGCCTCGATGATCTTCCACCCGATGTGATGAGGTTTGTGATAAGCTTGAGTGATGACACGGCACTGCTGATGATGGATTGATGAAAATATACGCGTTCACGCCCGATTACACACGATTTAGATTCTTTGAATAGCGAGATTGATTTTTGATGCGCGCGCGCCGACAGCGTCGTTGTACCGAGTCGAATTGCTAGACGATAGTGGCGCCATCTTCATGACAGGCGTCAAGATTGACAGGAGTGCCGGCAAGACAGATTAAAAATAACTGTCATCCGTCACTGTTGTGGCAGGCGAAAGTTAATAAGAAATTGATAATTTACGGTAACGAAACATTCCGCCCACCAAAATACCTATGGTATTTTCTGGTTAATAACGAAAAAAAAGAAAAAAGATTTATAATGGATTCGATACAATAAACTTGATTTTGATATTGATACAGAACTACAACGATTAGGATTATGTATTACGATAATGCTGTTACGATTATGATACTACGATTACACTATGATAAATGATAAGTAACTAACAAGATTTGCTTATAACTAAAGTGAGATGTTAAGATTTAAACTAGTCTTCTGTAGGCAGAGGACAAAGTTTAACCAACGGTCTTTTAATAAGATGATTGTTTGTTGTTCTTACCACAGCGCTTCTGGCTACACCATCCACACCATGATTTAGTTCCACGACCCTAGCCAGCGCCCATTGCAAGGGGCTACGATTTTCGTCTTTAATTATCACCATCGAACCTATCGATAACGGTTGAGAATGTTTAGTCCATTTGGATCGTTGGGTAAGAGTGTTTAAATATTCGGTTTTCCATCTGGACCAAAAACTCTGTTGAAATGCTTGCAACATCTGCCACCGATGAAGCCGATTTATATTGACATTAGCGAGATCTTCATCAGGGACAGCTGTCAAAGGCTCTAAGGTGAGAAAATGACCTGGTGTCAAGCACGAAAGGTCATTGGGATCGGAACTGATAGGGCACAAAGGTCGTGAATTTAATATCGCTTCGACTTGAACGAAGAAAGTTGTAAGCTCTTCAAATGTAAGTACTTGGTCACCTACAACTCGATAAAAATGTGATTTAGCTGCCTTAATTTGAATTTCCCACACGCCTCCCTGATGGGCGGCACCCGGAGGGTTTTGTATGAACTGAATTTGCTCCGCGCTAGAAGCCTGATGCATTAAAGACGATAGTTGATTTCTAGCACCGATGAAATTAGTACCGCAATCCGAATAGATCACATTGCACCGGCCGCGACGACTAACGAAGCGACGAAGCGCAGCGATGAAGCCCTCAGTCGATAAAGTTGAAACTACCTCGAGGTGGACCGCCTTCGTTGCGAGACAAACAAACAAGCATAAATATCCCTTGTCTATTTTTGCACCACGGTGTGTACCTAGCTTGATGCGAAAGGGTCCACCGAAGTCTACTCCTACCTTAGAAAATGGTTTAACTTGATTAACTCGCATAGAAGGCAGGTCGCTCATGAAGGGCTGTAACGGTTGCGGGTTTGTGCGGAAACATTGAACGCATTTAGAAAGGCGACGACGAATTGTTCGTTTAGCGGCGATAATCCAAAATTGTTGAAGGAGTAAAAAATGTGTTGTATGTATACCTGGATGTAGGTAAGTCCGATGTATATTGTCGATTATTAAAAACGTTAAAGGATGGTCAGAAGGTAAGAAGGCTGGATGCTTGTGTTCGTATTGTAGACCAGATCGAGATATCCGGCCGCCCACCCTGAGCACACCCTGCTTGTCGAGGAACGGATTAAGCTTACGAAACGGTTTTGATAACGGTTTGTTATTCCGTAAGTGCGATATTTCTTCGACAAATGAATTCGATTGAACATGTTTAACGAGTTGCATTAGAGCCGAATGACGTTCAACGTTGTTAAGGAAATTGGAACCACTCGCTTGTTTTGGATTTCGAGAATTGTTAATGAAGCGATTAATGTAAGAGATAATATTAAAAATTTTTTGTAACGATGAGAAACGAGATAAAAGATTGTCAAGAAAGTTTGATTCGATATTTATGCTATTTTGAATTTTACCAGAAACTAAATTAACTACTTTTCGTTCTTCCGATTTAACTATTGCTTCATCGTCCGCAGTGTATAATATTATGGGGGTTGAGTTCAATGGCCACGATTTGTGATCCTTGGAGAGCCAGGAAGGACCCGCCCACCATAACGAATTGTGAAGAAGCGCACTAGGGAACTGTCCACGGGAACAGATATCTGCAGGATTGTCTCCCGAGCACACGTGATGCCAACATTCGGTAGGTGTTATGTCTTGGATTTGACTGACTCGATTAGCAACGAATGTGGCCCAACGAGATGAATGAGAACGTAGCCAGGAGAGAACTACGGTTGAATCTGACCATAAGTAAACAGCATCGATATTGATACGATCAAGGTATGTTTCGCGTACGAATTTATACAACTCGGAGAGAAGAACAGCCGCACACAGCTCTAGTCGAGGTAAGGAAATACGTTTAAGAGGAGCAACACGAGCCTTTGAGCAGACAAGAAATACTTGGATCGCTCCAGTGCTATCAGTGACGCGTAGGTATATAACAGCTCCGTACGCGGTTTCTGAACTGTCACAAAAGCCATGCAGCTCATACGATTTAGCTTTGATACACGTGAGCTGGCGTGGTATGAGAAGGTTGGTTAATTCTGGTAATTGATTTTTGTATTTGTTCCAAGTACTAATGACCTCATCAGGTGGCATTTGATCCCATCCAACACCGAGAACCCATAGACGTTGAATATAAGATTTGATTTGTATTGTGATGGGCGATAAAAATCCTAATGGGTCGAAGATTCGAGCGAGTTCACTCAAAATGGCACGTTTAGTACAAGGCCGATTTGAAGGTTTGATTTCAAACATGAATTTATCCGATGATGGATCCCATTTCAATCCGAGAACCTTTAAAATCGATGGCTCAGAGTTATCGAGTGATATAGATCCTGATAAACAGGCTGAACTAGGAAGATCAGAAAGCAGACGTGGATCACTGCTTACCCATTTTCTAAGTTCAAAACCACCAAGGCGAAAGAGGGCGATGAGTTGATTTTTAGCAACTTCAGCGTTATCTAACGTGTCACATCCTGTCACAACATCATCGATGTAGACGTCCGAGAGAACGATATTCCTCGCTATAGGATACGAATCCCCTTCATCCTCAGCAAGCTGTCGCAGAGTACGGCAAGCGAGATATGGAGACGAAGAAACGCCATACGTCACAGTATTCAGACGATACTCTTGGAGCGGATCATTGGGTGACACTCTCCAAAAAATACGCTGATAGTCACGATGTTCAGGCGCGATAAGAATTTGGCGATACATCTGTCGAGCGTCAGCCATAAAAACGATGTTATGTTCTCTAAATCGGAGAAGAATTTCCAGAATGTTAGGTTGTAATTTTGGACCGGTAAGTTGCGAATCGTTTAAGGAACGGCAGTGAAGATCCTTGGCCGAGGCATCGAAAACCACTCGAAGACGGGTCGTTTGCGAATCAGGACGTAATACGCAATGATGTGGTATGTAGTACTTCCCTTGATTTAATTCGTCAGTTGGAACCAAGGACATGTGACCAGAGTCGATGTAGTCAGACATAAAGTTAACGTATTGTTCACGTAACGTTAAGTCACGTGAAAGACGTCGCTCAATCGCATGAAAGCGACGCAAAGCTACTTCACGGGAGCCCTCGAAGGTGGGTTCTGAATCATTTTTAAACGGTAAGCGCACAGTGTAACGTCCAGATGAATCCCGATAATGATCAGATACAAATTTTTGTTCACAAGATGATTCATCGGATGTCAGAGTTAACGGTCTCGGAATGGAATCAAGTTCCCAAAAACGCTGAATTAGCGAATTTAAATCGTTTTCGATGTTCAATGCAGTCGTCTGCAGTAATGAATGAGAAGCTAAACGTGTTTTACCTAAAAGAAGCCACCCGAATACGGAATTGAAAGCATCAGGTTGATTTGAGTTGCCTTTTATACGTTGGTGGAGAAGCGATTCGGTAAAAACGTCAGCAGCGAATAATAGATCGATGGATCCTGGTACGTCAAATCCTGGATCCGCTAAAGGTAGCGATTTGATATGTGACCACCCCGAAGTGTTTAAGTTTGCGATAGGTTGATCGCCACATATTTTTGATATTACGTGCATATCCAAAGTAAAAAGGATTTTATCGTTATTACCGATAGAACAGATGACGTCACCGATAAGAGACGTATCTGTATCTCCGAGTCCACTTACAGTGGTAGAAGCTGCAGTAGGAATAAGATTTAGCCGTTTAACTGCTGCCTCCGTGATAAAATTACTTTGGCTACCAGTGTCGAATAGTGCACGGAACGATTGCATAACGCCAGACGCATCCCGGACTTGCACGATAGCAGTCGCCAGCAAAACGGTCGTGTGGACGGGTTCCCTTGTGACCAACGACGATACGATTTGATTTGATTCGATAGATTTATCGCGATGGAGCAAGGTGTGATGTTTCCGTTTGCATGTACGACACGAAAATATTGATTTGCAGTCCTTTAATTGATGGGATGGTTTTAAGCAATTAAAACACCATTGTTTATCATTAGCGATTTTCATCCGTTCATCGATAGATTTTTTGATAAACTCAGAACATGATGAGATCGAATGTAAGTCACCACAGAAAGAGCATTTACTGGTATAAGTTACGATTTTAGATTGCGATTGGTCAGTCGGTCGGTCGCGGTCAGTCGCAGCGACAAGTGAATGAGACATATTTAAACGTTTGGGTTGCACGGGAGTAGAAGACTTTTGAAAAGATTTTGATTTTGATGACTCAGAGAAATGTGTGTCACGTAATAATGCTTCACACTTCGATTGCAAAAACCCTTTAAGCTGTTCATACGAAGGAAGTTCAAATTCTGAATACTTTTCTTCAAAACTGCGGCGTAGATTAGTGTCAAGCTTCGATAAGATATGATAAACAAGTATAAAATCCCATTGACTAACCGGTAAATTTATTGTTCTCAAAATACACAAGTTTTCTTCCAATAAGTCAAGTGATTTTCGAAATTCCTGACCGTTATTGCATTTGAAGTTAATATTCAAAATATCACGCCAACAAGTAAATGCTAAATCCCGTTTACTTTTATAGCGGGCGGTGAGAGCGTCATACGCGCTGCGATAGTGCTCATGAGTCATCGGGAACGTTTTAACGATCGACAACGCATCGCCGCTAAGGGAAGATATAAGATAATGAAACTTCTCCGTGTCACTAAGCGAGGTTGAATTGTGTATTAACGCATTAAACGTATCAAAATATTCAGGCCATTTTTTAATATTACCGTTAAACGACGGGAGTATGATTTTCGGTAACCGTATGTTAGATGATGAACAACTAGGAGGTTGAGGCGTGTTACTTTTAGTCAAATTGCGATGAATCGATAATACCTCATAGTACATTTCATCGAAACGTTCCTGAATTTCACTATCTGAATCGTTTTCCGAATCATTTAAAAGTTCCAAAATTGTAAAATGCGCGTCTTCGAAATTTGCGGCAATTTGTTTAACGTTTTGATGATATGAAAAGAATAAATCTCGCTTAGATGAGTCAGATGCAGCTAAAATACCTATTTCTAAGGCTTTTGTTATACGATTATAAGCAATGGTTCGTCTTCTACGCAAAGAAGGCAAGTCTTGAACGTTGTAACCGATATCCACAGATTTCGACTTCGACTTCTTTAAAATACTTGATTTACGTGTAGAATGTTTACTTAAAAGAGACATGATTACGTTCAGTTATTTGTATAGTTGAATAATAAAACAATAATTGAAACCTTTAAAATTGTATTAGAACGTCAATGCGATATAAAACGATTGTAAGTAAACAAGTAGATTTAATGCACAAAAACAATGTCTCAAGCATAAAACGTTAAGAATGCACTCAATAGATAACGAGTATTGACCTTGACCGTGATGTCTATAGAAAAATATTACCATACAATATTGACCCCTAGTTAGTATGAACGCACATATAACGCATGGGTCCTTTTATCTTGGTCGGATTATCACCAGAGGTTCGTACACCCTGCGACACGGGACGTTTGTTATTCGATACAAAAAAGATACAGATTAATACTTGATGATAGGGTGTACATGAAGTAAGTTGAACGATAATATAGTCTATGACTAAAGTTAAATTGCAAGACAAGTGAATCACTTTGCGCGTACTCTGTGGTAACACGTAATGAAATTGCGTTTTTGATGCGTCGAAGCAAAGCGACGACGCGCGTTTATATTTCGAACTACCTCCTTGATATGAAATATAAAATTGTACGATTGAATAAACGATATGGAGTCCGAAATGAAATTATGTTTAAAGATAACGTTTTTAAAGGATGAATGTTATTGATGTATGATGTGTAAGTATGTTAATAGCGTGATATGTGATTGGATTATTGCGAGCCGATATTAAATTAAGCACCGATGTGATTAGTGATTGCCTAATTTGTGATCCCACAATAACCTACGATTATTCTCGAACTTGTTCGATGGTGATAGTTAACACAGATATTTGATATTTACTTCTGGTCGGATGGAACAGCCTAGAATGCGATGGGTATCTACAGTTCTTATATAAAACAATAGATCGATAATTATATTCTAAGCTAACGATTAATAACCAGAAATACCACAGTAAATTGATGGCGTTTACGATGTGAATTGGTGGAAGTCCCGGGTTTCGGCACCAAAAAAGGGATGTAGCATACGCATCCACCGAAATCAGGATGGCTTTAATGCTACCCTGGGACAGACCGCTTAACGGGTCCACGATAACGAATTTTGAAGGTTCTTCGATATAGGCCACAACAGTTAGGCAAATGCACGGCACCTACCTGGTCTGCTGCGTGTACGCCTCGATGATCTTCCACCCGATGTGATGAGGTTTGTGATAAGCTTGAGTGATGACACGGCACTGCTGATGATGGATTGATGAAAATATACGCGTTCACGCCCGATTACACACGATTTAGATTCTTTGAATAGCGAGATTGATTTTTGATGCGCGCGCGCCGACAGCGTCGTTGTACCGAGTCGAATTGCTAGACGATAGTGGCGCCATCTTCATGACAGGCGTCAAGATTGACAGGAGTGCCGGCAAGACAGATTAAAAATAACTGTCATCCGTCACTGTTGTGGCAGGCGAAAGTTAATAAGAAATTGATAATTTACGGTAACGAAACACCCGGAATCACAACGATTTGAGCATATTCATATAGACATTGTCGGACCGCTGCCTGTATCAAATGAAAACAGATACATTATAACAATAATAGACCGTTTCACGAGGTGGCCCGAAGCTATCCCAGTACCAGAAGTCACAGCCACGATAGTCGCAAAAGCACTGTACGAATTCTGGATTGTAAGATTTGGATGTCCACTTAGAATAACAACAGACCAAGGCCGCCAATTTGAATCATGCCTATTTTCATCCTTGGCTAAACTCATGGGTATCAGAAGAATACGGACTACCAGTTACCACCCGCAGTCCAACGGAATGGTGGAACGATGGCACCGAGTCATGAAGACCGCTATCATAGCACGTGGGAAATCCACAGATTGGTCTCACGAGTTGCCTACAATACTGTTAGGCTTACGAACAACGATCAGAGAAGATTGTAGTTTAAGCCCTGCTCAAATGGTGTACGGTAGTAACATCAAAATCCCAGGCGTATTCTTCCAGAGTTCAAATATCACATCGCCCGATGTATTCATGGAACAACTACAGCGCACTATCAGTCAATTAGAACCCAGAGACAGGAAATTAACATCGTCACAAAATACATTTGTTTCTAAAGATATGGATACTTGCGATTACGTTTTCGTAAGAATAGACGCTGTAAGAAAGCCATTGATCGCACCATACGAAGGCCCGTACAAAGTATTGGAAAAACATCCCAAATTCTTCAAAATTCAATTAAGCAATCGATCAGCTGTTATTTCCATTGACCGACTTAAACCAGCATTTATTTTGCAAGAAAGCGAAGTCAATGAACACCAAAGTACCAAGTCATCAGAAACAAGAGAGCACAACTTGCATGACGCTACCGCGAATTCGATACCACGGCGCGTGACAAAATCAGGTCGCACAGTCAAGCCTGTAGTGCGATTTTCTTAATGTTAATTACTGTTTATTTTACACGTTTTACTTATTTTACCTTTTTTTTACAAAAATTGTTATTGATTTCACCATATTTTGGATTCCATTGTATACCTACATTTTACTTTTTACTATATGTTGTTAATTAACTTCAAATATTTTTTACACGGTCATTTTTTAATGTATTGTTTTTTCTTTTTTTAAGGGGGGGAGTATTGTAGTAGCATAAATAAATGTCGTTGCCCCCTGTTCATGCAACGTTCGATTGAAGTAACTGAACACGCAAAAACTTCATTATATAACTAAGTACATATCACAAATTAAAAGAGTATGAAATCAAATCTCGTGCGTATCATTCGTGTGTTCCTATCACAGACATGTATACCTAGAGTAGATGCCGCATGTTCATACATTTCACGTGTAACAGAAAGGATTTTAAATCCTATTTGAGCGCCGTGTCATTTAGTTGGCGTTTTACTGCTATTGGCAATAGATGTCAACTGAAATAACGAAAAATGCCTAATTGTAACGTTTTAAACTGTAGGAATTCTACAAATACAGTTAGCAGAGGTAAAAGAAATATTTCTTTTCATCGTTAAGTAATTTATTTATAAAATTGTGTAGTAATTTATTTTAAAATATTTTTTTTCATATTTATTGCATTTCTACCACGTTTTACAACGAAAAGCACTAACTTACTGTGTACTGCATACTACTCAATACATTGCTGATTTTGGTAGCAAAATTTATACGGCTTGTTTACTGGAACACGCAATGAAAGTAAAACAATCGTTACTATAAATCGTCGCTTAGCTTCGTAGTACGGTGAATATTGTCGTGTTTCTGTAAAATATAGCATATAGTGTTGTTCATTTACTCGGTGTGGTCTCGATGTTAATCGATTTTGAAAACCAATGAATAATAATATTTACATAGAGACAGTTTTTAACAGGCAAATTATTTTTCATTACAATATTAATGTTTCTGTATAGTGATTTTATTCATGATAACATTATAATTAAAGGTTTTCAAGTGACCCCAATATTAAAGCAAAATGAATTATAGCGACGGGGCATAGATATTGGTTTCCAACAAAACATAGCCGTTTATGTTCTATTCATTTCAATGATGACTGTTTTACGGATTCGAAAAAACATGAGAGGTGTCAAGGGACACCCGGATGGAACGAAGTTCCTTGCGATTTAAGTTTTGTTGTACAGCGCCATCTCTGTACAACTTTCTGAATCACGCTAGCGCCACGTATACATTATACAGAGCATACAGTACAGCGCCATGAGTTTTACAGAGATGGTGCTGTACTGTAAAACTCTCTGAATCACGCCAGCGTGATTCAGTCGAACCTCCTCGTCGCTCATGATGTCCTAGTACTTCATTAAAAATTTGTGTGAAGTTAAAATTCTTCACAAAAATTTTAATGAAGTTACTAGGACATCACGAGCGACTAGGAGATTAGACTAAATGCGACTGTGTTCAGTGAATACGTTCAGTCGAACCTCCTAGTCGCTCATGATGTCCTAGTACTTCATTAAAAATTTGTATGAAGTTAAAATTCTTCACAAAAATTTTAAATAAGTTACTAGGACATCACGAGCGACTAGGAGGTTCGACTAAATGCGACTGTGTTCAGTGAATACGTTCAGTCGAACCTCCTAGTCGCTCATGATGTCCTAGTACTTCATTAAAAATTTGTGTAAAGTTAAAATTCTTCACAAAAAAAAAAATAGCGTGATTCAGAAAGTTGTACAGTACAGCGCCATCTCTGTAAAACTTACTGAATCACTTCAAAAAAAGTGTCGTCATTCGTAAAATCAAAAAGTGTCGAAATTTTCCGTCTAGCCCCCTTTCAGAACGCGCGATAAGGAACTTCGTTCCAAAAAGAAACGAAGGCTGATTTCAAGCGCAATACCGAATATTGATGTACTGTTTTTTTATTTTGAATTTTTAATTAGAAAAAAATATTCGTTTAACTTTAGGTAAGTTTAAATGTGTCCATATGATGTTTTGATTTTCATAAAAGAAATGTTTATAAATATTTTTTTAATTTTCATTTATTTAACTCTTTATTTTTCTTTACATTTTTGAAGCTTGTGTTTATAATTAACAAATAATCAAGTTAAATAAAACACAAAACTATTTATTCGTTCATATTCAAGCACTATACTATATTATTATGTACAACCAACCAAAGGCATTTTTTATGTTTTACATATTCTACGCCTACAAACGATCATACGATTTTCTATTTACCTAATTATTATCGGTAATCGATTTTGAGAATCATTAATCGTTGTCGAGAATCGGTAACGAATCAGTTTCGAATTGATATCGCTAGGATGAAGAATTTCAGCACTAAATATTCTTGTGACAGCACAATGTGTCAAAAAAAAGTGACACGCTTGGTTTTCATACAATTCGAGGTACATGCGTCGTCTATTCTTGATATATGTCTGTGGTTCCTATCATACTCACAAAACCTGAACACCGTAACTATACTAGTTACCAGGTCACATCTGAACACGCACATCCTCATATTGGTGACCTCCACAAGCTCCACAGGGTTATTACCAAATAATCTGTTTATATGTTTTAATCGCTTATTTCTGGTGTTCATAATATATTTTCTCTATTGCAATACATATCTTTTTTTCTAATTTATAATACAAACTGATCTCTAAAACGATAATAAAGAAAACAAAAATAGATAAAAAATAAGATTAAGGTAAATTACGTATGATAGTTAAGATATAAAATTTTATAAGCATTTGTACGCTGGCAAAGTATGCTGGAAAGTATATTCATTCAAATAAATCATACACACATATCTACACACACACGCATGAACGCACATACACACATAACCAGACGCGCTTTATTATTATTATTTTTTTTATTCCACTTAGTATAATAATACATTTGTTGTAATAATTATGTTCTTGGATTAAACAATAGATTTCATAAATGGGAGAAGACACTGAAACCAAAAGACAAATACCCTTGAAACATAGTTACGATTACCTCAAGGATCAGAGGATTAAAAAATATCATGTACCTGTGTTTAATCAATAAGCCAAGTAAATGCAGCGTGTTGTGTATTGTTATCATTATTATTCTCTCATTGATCCCAATGACATCGGCCGGTGGCGCCTGCGGTGGCTGACTGGTTGCGGCCAGATTCCAGCGTCCTGTGACCACCATGTGTTATGCTACGTTTGAACCACTGCACTGCACTAGCTCGACATGTACTAAATTAATACGTGAAACACGTCACTTATCTACTTGAAGTTTTAATTGTTGTACTTTTACCCTGACACGTTCCAAGTACAGTCACGGTACGGTACGCAAACGCAATAGTGAGCAAACACCTAAAAGACTCTACTTTTTAATACTTTAACGAAGCGTCCAAAGAAAGAACCATATTTTCGCATTACTTCGCAATAAATGACTGTATATTACTGCTCCGTATAATAATGTACTACCCTACTGGACGGTTCAGAGAACATCTTCAATCAATTTATAGGTACTATCTTTTATGGGCATCAGAGGCCCCGTTTATTTTTATAACCAGTTTCTCCCGCACTACATTACTGTTTCCCTGGAAATTGGATTGTGTACCTCGTTACGATACGAACCGATTTTATGAATTCCGTCTGTGTTATTAATAAAGAATTGATATTATATCCTCCAAGGGGGGAGCTGACTTGTGGCGAAGAGAGCCCGGAGCAGGACAGGCCAAACCGCTAATAGATGGTTACTCGTAAAATTACTCAAAGAAGGTGCTCAACCTGACTCGCCCTGACTTATAGACCGATCAATCGAGCATGACGGATAGGTGTTTTATCAAATAAATGCCAACCACGATATCTCAGAATAATGGTCTTCGTTATGATGTTTAGAAATAACGTATCTAAATTCCAATAGCTAGTTTTTTCTTTTTTTTTTTATGAGCTGCTCAAGGACCGAAAAACTTGTTTTTGCTTCTATGAAATTTCCCTTACATTTTATAAAGAAATGTCTTATACAAAAGTTGTAGGCATTTTAAATATCTACAAAATGAGGCCTGTTGCGTTAAAATTCATTTCGGATTTTTTTTATAAATTACAAAAAACAGTTCAAAATCGCTGTTTTTTGTTTGATTGTTTAAACAAACAGTTTGTAATGTAGACATCTGAAAATGTTATGGACTATTGTTTATGACGTATAGTATATGTAGTTTTTTTTTTTAATTTTTTGGTTGCATATTTTTAGCAAAAATCCATTTGTTTATTAAAAAATCACTTTTTTCAAATTAATTTCTACAACTTTTGCAAGTCGTTGAATGTTCTACCTGGGCTCATTTTCTTTCTTAAGAGTTGTACTTTCAGTTTGGTTTTATGGCTTATTGATTCTTCCAACAGGGACCTCGCAAAATTGATTGCAAAAAAGTGCTTACCTGCAAAATGGAATAACTCAACAAATAACAATTAAGGCGTTCAAACGTCATTTGCGATAAAAACAAATACGTTATCTGATTTTATCTCGTCGAGCTACCCCAAATCGATTGGTTATAACTTTTTGTGTGACCACGGGAACCCGAGATATCAACATTTTTTCCAGCTCGCACGATTTGAAATGTCCGTGCTCATTTCTCGTAGCATCTGATGCCAGTTATCTCTACCCTACCGACTGAATTGTCGTTGTCATAAACATTGCTTTTACTACAAAATATATCACTAAAACAATATGAAATATTTTTTTACTGAAAATTTAACTATTAAACTGTATTCTCTGAAAATTTCAGCCCCATAGGTTGTAAAATGCAGCGACAGGAAATTTAAAAAAAAAAAAATTTTTCTTGGCTCCTATTGGTTGTAGAACACTCTTTTTTTTTTAAAATTTGTGCCTTTATAATGAAAAAAGTTTCGAAACGATTCGCTTAATATTTGTTGAGTTATTCCATTTTGCAGGTAAGCACTTTTTTGCAATCAATTTTGCGAGGTCCCTGTTGGAAGAATCAATAAGCCATAAAACCAAACTGAAAGTACAACTCTTAAGAAAGAAAATGAGCCCAGGTAGAACATTCAACGACTTGCAAAAGTTGTAGAAATTAATTTGCAAAAAAGTGATTTTTTAATAAACAAATGGATTTTTGCTAAAAATATGCAACCAAAAAATTAAAAAAAAAAACTACATATACTATACGTCATAAACAATAGTCCATAACATTTTCAGATGTCTACATTACAAACTGTTTGTTTAAACAATCAAACAAAAAACAGCGATTTTGAACTGTTTTTTGTAATTTATAAAAAAAATCCGAAATGAATTTTAACGCAACAGGTCTCATTTTGTAGATATTTAAAATGCCTACAACTTTTGTATAAGACATTTCTTTATAAAATGTAAGGGAAATTTCATAGAAGCAAAAACAAGTTTTTCGGTCCTTGAGCAGCTCATAAAAAAAAAAAAGAAAAAACTAGCTATTGGAATTTAGATACGTTATTTCTAAACATCATAACGAAGACCATTATTCTGAGATATCATGGTTGGCATTTATTTGATGCGAAACCCCCCTATTAATTGGTCTATTACGGGTACTTATCAGATTGCTCATCGGACATTGCAGACTCAATACATACCTACTGACGATAGGTCTGAGTAACACTGCAACATGCATATTCTGCAGTGAGGCAGGCAGTGAGGGGAAACGACCATCTACATACTTTGTGACTGTCCTGCCATAAGTCACTGCAGAAGCCTAGGAGGCTAGCGTATCCTAGGAGGCTACCTAATCCTACCCAGCCAAGTAAAAAAACTGGGACCTAGGAATATCCTACTGTTCGTCCAGGAAGTGAGATTTGCAGAGACCATAATAAATATATCTAACTCCAAAACGGTTACGGCTACAATAGATCAAATCTGGTCGGAGCGGTTCCTAGGATAGCTGTCTCAAACCCGAAAATTCAAGTAATTAAATAATCTTCCGATTTGCGTTAAATATTCTTCTTGCAAATTGTTGTTCTTCATACATATAGCAAGTCAGATGATCATTAGTAATGTGTAATTGGAGTGTGTGCAGTTTGCACTATATGAAACATTGTTCATTGGTTAACATTATATAAATAACTAGGTTTTCGCGTGGGGCGCGCGCTGCTAAAGCAGCGCGCGTGCCTTTCTCTTTCGCAAAAGACAAATTAAATAAATAGTTTTTTTTTCAAAAATATTGGTCTTTGAAATTTATTTTTCGATTCAGGGGTCTGTATGCGAAATCAAACTACTATTTTTGGTATGTCTATTTTTTCGGCAAGAGTAACAGAATATGAGAGGGAGAGGGTGAGGGACGAAGATAGAGAGGGAGAGGGGGAGGAAGAGGGAGAATGAGAGGGAGAGAGAGGAAGAGGGAGGGGGAGACGGAGAGGTAGCGGGAGATGGAGCGGGAGAGGGAGGGAGGGGGAAAGGGCGAGGAAAAGGGTAAGAGGGGGAGAGGTAGGGAGAGGGGAGGGAAAGGGAGGAGGAGAGGTTTGCCGGGTCAGCTAGTTGATAACTAATAGTAACCTTAAATACTAATAAACGCCTCATACATTGTATTGACATTCAATGGACAAACAATCTGAAATATTCGACACAAAATACATTTGTATGAAAATTAATATGTTTATATGGCAACACTGCAACATTTTTCCTCCGATGTATACGATCAATAAGTACCAACAACCTCCTGATATATTGTAATGACATAAAATTGATGAAATGATTACATAAAAAAGGACATTTGTATGAAAACTTTTATTTTTTATATGGCAACCCTAAAATATTTTTTCACCATCATATAAGGACTATTGGAACCTACAATCGCCCCATACATTATAAGGCCATCATATGAAGACAACCACCTCAAATATTTGAAAAAATAAAACATTTGTATGAAAATTATTATTTTTTGTATGGCAACACTGAATTTTTTTTCACCAAAATTCACAAAATATCAGTACCTACAAATGCCCCATACATTATAGTAGCGAAATATTCAATCCAAAAATAAATTTGTATGAAAATTATTATTTTTTGTATGGCAACACTGAAATTTTATTGTTTTTACAAAACGAATGATTCAATTAAGAAATATTTCCCATACATTTGTTATACTCCTGATCTATAGTTTAGGCTCAATTACTCGAAAAGTGAAAAAAATTCTGGACTCCAGTGTTGCCAGTTTATTAAGATGAAAATGGTCAAATGTCATTACAACGACCACTTGAAATATTTTGGTAAAATATTTTGATTAAAAATATTTTTCCTTCTACTTTTCATATTTTTGAATGGAAAGTCCAAAAAATTGTATGAACGAAGAAAAGAAAAACCAAACATGGCAACACTTTCGGTCAAGTTGCACAACTGCCTCATACAAAGTGACCCCCTCAAATGTTGCCAACCTACTAATTTTTTCCTTCAAAAAATGCAATTTTTCGTACATTTTACAAAATGGCCGCCACGGGGTCCGCCATCTTGTTGAAAAAAAAATTATCCCCAAAATATGAAAATTGAGGACACTTTCAAGGGAAAACAAAAAGAATATTATAAAAAAGTTGAAAAACTACCCCGATGCGAGCCCACAAAGTCACCTCTAAAATTTCAAAACTTTAAAGAAAAATATCTCGGCGGCCATCTTGTTTTTTAATTTTTTTCTAATTTCATCGTATTGGTCGTCCCATAATTATTCGAAAATGACACCAATATTGGGTAGGTGCTCAAATAAATAAAAAAGTTGACAATCGCCGAGCGGCCGCCATCTTGAATTTTCGAACGGTCGGATTTTTCCCATAGTGACCTTAAGTAGTCAAGCAACTTTTCCATACATCATTATAACCCCCCACCAATACTTTCGGCTGGGCTACTCGAAATGTGAAAAAACGGAGAAAAAAAATCTAGCTCCCAGTGTTGCCAGTTAATTTAGATGAAAATGGTCAAATGTCATAACGACGACCACTTAAAATTTTTTGGTGAAATTTTTTGATTAAAAATGTTTCTCCTTCTACTTTTCATATTTTTGAATAGAAAGTTCACAAAAATGTATGAACGAAAAAAAAATCAACGTACCCTGGCAATACTTCAGACCAAGATCTACAACCGCCCGATACAAAGTGAACCCCTCAAATGTTGCCAACCTAAAAATTTTTTCCTTCAAAAAATGCAATTTTTCGTACATTTTATAAAATGGCCGCCACGGGGTCCGCCATCTTGTTGAAAAAAAAAATATACCCCATACGTCAAAATTGGGGATAGATGCAAGGCAACAAAGCAAAAAAATCGCAAAAAAGTTTAAAACCCAACGCAATCCGACCCCGCAAAGTCACCTCGAAAATTGAAAAATTTTAAATCAAAATATCTCGGCGGCCATCTTGTTTTTTAAAATTTTTCCAAATTTTTCGTATTACTTTGCCCAACATTAGCCGAAAACGACACAAATCTCGGGTAGCTGCATAATAAAAAAAAAAGTTGGTCTTTTCACCTCGGCCGCCATCTTGGATTTTTGAAAGGTCGGATTTTTCCCATAGACAAGGGGGTTAGTCAAAAATTTTCCTACACATCATATCTACCCCCACCACTCCATCTGGGAGATCAAAACGACTTTTTGTAAAACGAAAAAAAAATTCCAGCAACCAGTGTTGCCAGTCGACATCGACGAAAATGGTCAAATGTCATTATGACAAGCACGACACGTTTGCATGTGTGAATTTTTGATCAAAAATATTGCTCCTTCTACTTTTCATATTTTTGAATAGAAAGTCCAAAAAAATATATGAACGAAGATAAAAAAAATGAAACCTGGCAACACTTTGGATCAAGTTCCACAACCGCCCGGAACAAAAAGTCCCGCTCAAATGTTGCCAACCAGAAGAAAAATGCACCCAAAAAATGTCATTTTTTGTACATTTTTCAAAATGGCCGCCACCGCGTCCGCCATCTTGTCAAAAAAATAAAGATTCCCAAAATATCAAAATTGAGGATACCCTCAAGCGAAAGAAAAAAAAATATTGCAAAAAAGTTTAAAAACCACCCCGATGCGACCCCACAAACTCACCTCTAAAATGGAAAAAATTCAAACCAAAATAACTCGGCGGCCATCTTGTTTTTTCAATTTTTTCTCATTTTTTCATAATTGCTTCCGTAAACTTTACGAATATATTCAAAAACATTGGGCAAAAGTCCATAAACAAAAAAGTTGACAATCGCCGCGCAGCCGCCATCTTGAAAATGGGAAATGTCAGATTTTTCCCGAGGTGACGGGAGGAGATGGAGAACTTTCGCCATAGACAACAAAATCCCATCTCGCCTCCTTCTGGGAGATCAATTGTATAGGTGAGTCAGTGGTAAGTCTAGGATTATATATTATAACTAGGTTTTCGCGTGGGGCGCGCGCTGCTAAAGCAGCGCGCGTGCCTTTCTCTTTCGCAAAAGACGAAATAAATAAATAGTATTTTTTTCAAAAATATTGGTCTTTGAAATTTATTTTTCGATTCAGGGGTATGTTTGCGAAATGTTTGGCTTCAAACTACTACTTTTGGTTTGTCTATTTTTTTGTTCTTATTAACAGAATATGAGAGGGAGAGGGTGAGGGAGAGGGTGTGGGAGAGGGAAAGGGAGAGGTAGACGTAAAGAAAGTGGGTGGGAGAAGGAGGGATAGTGAGAGGGAGGAAGAGGGAGTGGGGGAGGAAGAGGGAGAAGTAGAGGGAGAGGTAGGAAGAGGGAGGGTGAGACGAAGAGGTAGCGAATGGAAGTTTAAGAGGGAGTGGGAGAGGTAGAGATAGGGGAGGGAAAGGGAGGAGGAAAGGTAGCGGGATAGGGAGGGCAAGGGGGAGGTAGAGGGGAAGGAAAGCGATGGAGAGGGAGAAGGAGAAATTTGTAGCCGGTACAAAGTTTGCCGGGTCAGCTAGTTGATAACAATAACTAATAATAATCCTTAATACTAATAAACGGCTCATACATCGTATTGACATTCAATGGACAAACAATCTGAAATATTCGACACAAAATACATTTGTATGAAAATTTATATTTTTATATGGCAACACTGCAACATTTTTCCTCCGATGTGTACGATTTATAAGTACCTACAACCTCCTGTTATATTGTAATGACATAAGATTGATGAAATGATTACATAAAAAAGTACATTTGTATGAAAACTTTTATTTTTTGTATGGCAACCCTAAAATGTTTTTTCACCATCATTTACGGACTATTAGAACCTACAATCGCCCCATACATTATAAGGCCATCAAATGAAGACAATCGCCTCAAATATTTGAAAAAAGAAAACATTTGTATGAAAATTATTATTTTTTGTATGGCAACACTGAAATTTTTTTCACCAAAATTCACAAAATATCAGGGCCTACAAATGCCCCATACATTATAGTAGCGAAATATTCAATCCAAAAATAAATTTGTTTGAAAATTATTATTTTTTGTATGGCAACACTGAAATTTTATTGTTTTCCCAAAACGAATGATTTAATTAAGAAATATCTCCCATACATTTCTTATACTCCTGATCTATAGTTTAGGCTCAACTACTCGAAAAGTGAAAAAAATTCTGGACTCCAGTGTTGCCAGTTTATTTAGATGAAAATGGTCAAATGTCATTACGACGACCACTTGAAATGTTTTGGTAAAATATTTTGATTAAAAATATTTTTCCTTCTACTTTTCATATTTTTGAATGGAAAGTCCAAAAAATTGTATGAACGAAGAAAAGAAAAACCAAACATGGCAACACTTTCGGTCAAGTTACACAACCGCCCCATACAAAGCAACCCCCTCAAGTGTTGCCAACCTACTAATTTTTTCCTTCAAAAAATGCAATTTTTTGTACATTTTACAAAATGGCCGCCGCGGGGTCCGCCATCTTGTTGAAAAAAAAATTATCCCCAAAATATCAAAATTGAGGACACTTTCAAGGGAAAACAAAAATAATATTAGAAAAAAGTAGAATAACCACCCCGATGCGAGCCCACAAAGTCACCTCTAAAATTTCAAAACTTTAAAGAAAAATATCTCGGCGGCCATCTTGTTTTTTATTTTTTTTCTAATTTCATCGTATTATTCGTCCCAAAATTATTCGAAAATGACACCAATATTGGGTAGGTGCTCACATAAATAAAAAAGTTGACAGTCGCCGAGCGGCCGCCATCTTGAATTTTCGAACGGTCGGATTTTTCCCATAGTAACCATAGATAGTCAAGCAACTTTTCCATACATCATTATAACCCCCCACCAATACTTTCGGCTGGGCTACTCGAAATGTGAAAAAACGGGGAAAAAAAATCTAGCTCCCAGTGTTGCCAGTTAATTTAGATGAAAATGGTCAAATGTCATTACGACGATCACTAAAAATTTTTTGGTAAAATTTTTTGATTAAAAATGTTTCTCCTTCTACTTTTCATATTTTTGAATAGAAAGTTCACAAAAATGTATGAACAAAAAAAAATCAACATAACCTGGCAACATTTCAGACTAAGACCCACAACCGCCCCATACAAAGTGACCCCCTCAAATGTTGCCAACCTAAAAATTTTTTCCTTCAAAAAATGCAATTTTTCGTACATTTTATAAAATGGCCGCCATGGGGTCCGCCATCTTGGCGAAAAAAAAAAATATACCCCAAACGTCAAAATTGGGGATAGATGCAAGGCAACAAAGCAAAAAAATCGCAAAAAAATTTAAAACCCAACGCAATCCGACCCCGCAAAGTCACCTCGAAAATTGAAAAATTTTAAATCAAAATATCTCGGCGGCCATCTTGTTTTTTCAAATTTTTCTAAATTTTTCGTAACACTTTCTCCAACATTAGCCGAAAACGACACCAATCTTGGGTAGCTGCATAATAAAAAAAAAAGTTGGTCTTTTCACCTCGGCCGCCATCTTGGATTTTCGAAAAGTTGGAGTTTTCCCATAGATCCGGGAGTGAACCAAAAATTCCCCCATACAAAGTATCTACCCCCCACCACTCCTTCTGGGAGATCAATTCGGGTTTTCGTAAAACGAAAAAAAAATTCCAGCAAGCAGTGTTGCCAGTCGACATCGACAAAAATGGTCAAATGTCATTATGACAACCACGACACGTTTGCAATTGTGAATTTTTGATTAAAAATATTGCTCCTTCTACTTTTCATATTTTTGAATAGAAAGTCCAAAAAAATGTATGAACGAAGAAAAAAAAAATGAAACCTGGCAACACTTTGGGTCAAGTTACACAACCGCCCGGAACAAAGGGACCCGCTCAAATGTTGCCAACCAGACGAAAAATGCACCCAAAAAATGTCGTTTTTCTTACATTTTTCAAAATGGCCGCCACCACGTCCGCCATCTTGTCGAAAAAATTAATAGTCCCAAAATATCAAAATCGAGGATACTTTCAAGACAACACAAAAAAAATATCAACAAAAAGTTGAAAAACCACCCCGATGCAACCCCGCAAAGTCACCTCTAAAATGGAAAAAATTCATACCAAAATAACTCGGCGGCCATCTTGTTTTTTAATTTTTTTCTAATTTTTTCGTAATTCCCTTCCTAAACTTTACGAAAACCACCAAAAACATTGGGCAAAAGGCCATAAACAAAAAAGTTGACAATCGCCGCGCAGCCGCCATCTTGAAAATGGGAAATGTCAGATTTTTCCCGAGGTGTCGGGAGGGGATAGAGAACTTTCGCCATAGACAACAAAGTTGTATCTAGACTCTTTCTGGGAGAACAATTATGTCAGTCAGTCAGTGGTAAGTCTAGGATTATATATTATAATAATAACTAGGTTTTCGCGTGGGGCGCGCGCTGCTAAAGCAGCGCGCGTGCCTTTCTCTTTCGCAAAAGACAAAATAAATAAATAGTTTTTTCAAAAATATAATTGGTCTTTGAAATTTATTTTTCGATTCAGGGGTCTGATTGCGAAATCAAACTACTAATAATATTGGTATGTCTATTTTTTCGACATGATTAACAGAATATGAGAGGGAGAGGGTGAGGGTGACGGATAGGGAAAGGGAGAGAGAGGGGGTGAAGGAGAGGGAGAGGGAAAGGGAGAGGTAGACGTAAAGAGAGTGGGCGGGAGAAGGAGGGATAGTGAGAGGGAGGAAGAGGGAGAGGGGGAGGAAGAGGGAGAGGGGGAGGAAGAGGGAGAAGGAGAGGGAGAGGTAGGAAAAGGGAGTGTGAGACGGAGAGGTAGCGAATGGAAGTTGAAGAGGGAGTGGGAGAGGTAGAGAGAGGGGAGGGAAAGGGAGGAGGAAAGGTAGCGGGAGAGGGAGGGCAAGGGGGAGGTAGAGGGGAAGGAAAGCGATGGAGAGGGAGAAGGAGAAATTGGTAGCAGGTACAAAGTTTGCCGGGTCAGCTAATTGATAACAATAACTAATAATAATCCTTAATACTAATATACGCCTCATACGAGTACATCGTATTGACATTCAATGAACAAACAATCTGAAATATTCGACACAAAATACATTTGTAAGAATTTATATTTTTATGTGGCAACACTGCAACATTTTTCCTCCGATGTGTACGATCTATAAGTACCAACAACTTCCTGATAAATTGTAATGACATAAGATTGATGAAATGATTACATAAAAAAGTACATTTGTATGAAAACTTTTATTTTTTGTATGGCAACCCTAAAATATTGTTTCTCCATCATTTATGGACTATTAGAACCTACAATCGCCCCATACATTATAAGGCCATCAAATGAAGACAACCGCCTCAAATATTTGAAAAAAGAAAACATTTGTATGAAAATTATTATTTTTTGTATGGCAACACTGAAATTTTTTTCACCAAAATTCACAAAATATCAGTACCTACAAATGCCCCATACATTATAGTAGCGAAATATTCAATCAAAAAATAAGTTTGTATGAAAATTATTATTTTTTGTATGGCAACACTGAAATTTTATTATTTTCTCAAAACAAATGATTTAATTAAGAAATATCTTCCATACATTTTTTATACTCCTGATCTATAGTTTAGGCTCAATTACTCGAAAAGTGAAAAAAAATCTGGACTCCAGTGTTGCCAGTTTATTAAGATGAAAATGGTCAAATGTCATTACGACGACCACTTGAAATGTTTTGGTAAAATATTTTGATTAAAAATATTTTTCCTTCTACTTTTCATATTTTTGAATGGAAAGTCCAAAAAATTGTATGAACGAAGAAAATAAAAACCAAGCATAGCAACACTATCGGTCAAGTTACACAACCGCCCCATACAAAGCAACCCCCTCAAGTGTTGCCAACCTACTAATTTTTTCCTTCAAAAAATGCCATTTTTCGTCCATTTTACAAAATGGCCGCCACGGAGTCCGCCATCTTGTTGAAAAAAAAATTATCCCCAAAATATCAAAATTGAGGACATTTTCAAGGGAAAACAAAAAGAATATTATAAAAAAGTTGAAAACCCACCCCGATGCGAGCCCACAAAGTCACCTCTAAAATTTCAAAACTTTGAAGAAAAATATCTCGGCGGCCATCTTGTTTTTTATTTTTTATCTAATTTCATCGTATTAGTCGTCCCAAAATTATTCGAAAATGACACCAATATTGGGTAGGTGCTCAAATAAATAAAAAAGTTGACAGTCGCCGAGCGGCCGCCATCTTGAATTTCCGAACGGTCGGATTTTTCCCATAGTGAACATAAGTAGTCAAGCAACTTTTCGATACATCATTATAACCCCCCACCAATACTTTCGGCTGGGCTACTCGAAATGTGAAAAAACGGGAAAAAAAATTCTAGCTCCCAGTGTTGCCAGTTAATTTAGATGAAAATGGTCAAATGTCATTACGACGACCACAAAAAATTTTTTGGTGAAATTTTTTGATTAAAAATGTTTCTCCTTCTACTTTTCATATTTTTGAATAGAAAGTTCACAAAAATGTATGAACGAAAAAAAAATCAATGTAACCTGGCAACACTTCAGATCAAGACCCACAACCGCCCCATACAAAAGGACCCCCTCAAATGTTGTGAACCTAAAAATTTTTTCCTTCAAAAAACACGATTTTTCATGCGTTTTACAATATGGCCGCCACGGGGTCCGCCATCTTGGCGAAAAAAAAAATATACCCCAAACGTCAAAATTGGGGGTAGATGCAAGGCAACAAAGAAAAAAAATCGCAAAAAAGTTAAAAACCCAACGCAATCCGACCCCGCAAAGTCACCTCTAAAATTGAAAAATTTTAAACCAAGATATCTCGGCGGCCATCTTGTTTTTTCAAATTTTTCCAAATTCTTCGTAACACTTTTCTTTATATTAGCCGAAAACGACACCAATCTCGGGTAGCTGCATAATAAAAAAAAAAGTTGATCATTTCACCTCGGCCGCCATCTTGGATTTTCGAAAAGTCGGATTTTTCCCATAGATCCGGGAGTGAACCAAAAATTCTCCCATACATAGTACTCACCCCCCACCACTCCTTCTGGGAGATCAATTCGGGTTTTCGTAAAACGAAAAAAAAATTCCAGCAGTCAGTGTTGCCAGTCTACATCGACGAAAATGGTCAAATGTCATAGCGACGACAGCGACACAGTTTCCTGTGTGATATTTTTATCAAAAATATTGCTCCTTCTACTTTTCATATTTTTGAATAGAAAGTCCAAAAAAATGTGTGACCCGCTCAAATGTTGCCAACCAGAAGAAAATTGCACCCAAAAAATGTCGTTTTTCGTACATTTTTCAAAATGGCCGCCACCGCGTCCGCCATCTTGTCTAAAAAATAAATATCCCCAAAATATCAAAATCGAGGATACTTTCAAGACAACACAAAAAAAATATCAACAAAAAGTTGAAAAACCACCCCGATGCGACCCCGCAAAGTCACCTCTAAAATGGAAAAAATTCAAACCGAAATAACTCGGCGGCCATCTTGTTTTTTCTTTTTTTTCTCATTTTTTCTTAATTCCCTTCCTGAACTTTACGAAAACCTCCAAAAACATTGGGCAAAAGGCCATAAACAAAAAAGTTGACAATCGCCGCGCAGCCGCCATCTTGAAAATGGGAAATGTCAGATTTTTCCCGAGGTGTCGGGAGGAGATGGAGAACTTTCGCCATAGACAACAAAATCCCATCTCGCCTCCTTCTGGGAGATCAATTATATAGATCACTAGGTGGTAAGTCTAGGATTATATATTATAACTAGGTTTTCGCGTGGGGCGCGCGCTGCTAAAGCAGCGCGCGTGCCTTTCTCTTTCGCAAAAGACAAAATAAATAAATAGTTTTTTTCAAAATTGTCATCGGTCTTGGAAATTTATTTTTCGATTCATGGGTCTGTTTGCGAAATGTTTGGCTTCAAACTACTACTTTTGTTTTTTATTTTTGGCATGATTAACAGAATATGAGCGCGAGAGGGTGAGGGAGAGGGAGAGGGACGGAGGGTGAGAGAGAGGGCAAGGGGGAGGTAGAGGGGAAGGAAAGTGATGGAGAGGGAGAAGGAGAAATTAATAGTTCAATGGACAAACAATCTGAAATATTCGACACAAAATACATTTGTATGAAAATTAATATTTTTATATGGCAACTCTGCAACATTTTTCCTCTGATGTGTACGATCTATAAGTACCAACAACCTCCTGATATATTGTAATGACATAAGATTGATGAAATAGCCTGAAATATTACATAAAATAGTACATTTGTATGAAAACTTTTATTTTTTGTATGGCAACCCTAAAATATTTTTTCACCATCATTTACGCACTATTGGAACCTACAATCGCCCCATACATTATAAGGCCATCAAATTAAGACAACCGCCTCAAATATTTGAAAAAAGAAAACATTTGTATGAAAAATATTATTTTTTGTATGGCAACACTGAAATTTTTTTCACCAAAATTCACAAAATATTAGTACCTACAAATACCCCATACATTATAGTAGCGAAATACTCAATCCAAAAATAAATTTGTATGAAAATTATTATTTTTTGTATGGCAACACTAAAATTTTATTGTTTCCCCAAAACAAATGATTTAATTAAGAAATATCTCTTATACATTTCTTATGCTCCTGGTCTATAGTTTAGGCTCAATTACTCGAAAAGTGAAAAAAATTCTGTACTCCAGTGTTGCCAGTTAATTAAGATGAAAATGGTCAAATGTCATTACTACTACCACAAGAAATCTCCTTGTTTGATTTTTTTATCAAAAATATTTTTCCTTCTACTTTTCATATTTTTGAATGGAAAGTCCAAAAAATTGTATGAACGAAGAAAAGAAAAACCAAACATGGCAACACTTTCGGTCAAGTTACACAATCGCCTCATACAAAGTAACCCCCTCAAGTGTTGCCAACCTACTAATTTTTTCTCTCAAAAAATGCAATTTTTTGTATATTTTACAAAATGGCCGCAATGGGGTCCGCCATCTTGTTGAAAAAAAAATTATCCCCAAAATATCAAAATTGAGGACACTTTCAATAGAAAACAAAAATAATATTATAAAAAAGTTGAAAAACTACCCCGATGCGACTCCACAAAATCACCTCGAAAATTTCAAAACTTCAAGGAAAAATATCTCGGCGGCCATCTTGTTTTTTAATTTTTTTCTAATTTCATCGTATTAGTCGTCCCATAATTATTCGAAAATGACACCAATATTGGGTAGGTGCTCAAATAAATAAAAAAGTTGACAATCGCCGAGCGGCCGCCATCTTGAATTTTCGAACGGTCGGATTTTTCCCATAGTAATCATAGATAGTCAAGCAACTTCTCCATACATCATTATAACCCCCCACCAATACTTTCGGCTGGGCTACTCGAAATGTGAAAAAACGGGAAAAAAAAATCTAGCTCCCAGTGTTGCCAGTTAATTTAGATGAAAATGGTCAAATGTCATTACGACGACCACTTCAAATTTTTTGGTGAAATATTTTGATTAAAAATATTTCTCCTTCTACTTTTTATATTTTTGAATAGAAAGTTCACAAAAATGTATGAACGAAAAAAAAATCAACATACCCTGGCAACACTTCAGACCAAGACCCACAACCGCCCCATACAAAGTGACCCCCTCAAATGTTGCCAACCTAAAAATTTTTTCCTTCAAAAAATGCAATTTTTCGTACATTTTATAAAATGGCCGCCACGGGGTCCGCCATCTTGTCGAAAAAAAAAAATATACCCCAAACGTCAAAATTGGGGATAGATGCAAGGCAACAATGAAAAAAAATTGCAAAAAAGTTTAAAACACAACGCAATCCGACCCCGCAAAGTCATCTCGAAAATTGAAAAATTTTAAACCAAAATATCTCGGCGGCCATCTTGTTTTTTCAAATTTTTCCAAATTTTTCGTAACACTTTTCCTAACATTAGCCGAAAACGACACCAATCTCGGGTAGCTGCATAATAAAAAAAAAAGTTGATCATTTCACCTCGGCCGCCATCTTGGATTTTCGAAAAGTCGGATTTTTCCCATAGATCCGGGGGTGAACCAAAAATTCTCGCATACATAGTACTCACCCCCCACCACTCCTTCTGGGAGATCAATTCGGGTTTTCGTAAAACGAAAAAAAAATTCCAGCAGTCAGTGTTGCCAGGTGAAATCGACAAAAATGGTCAAATGTCATTACGACAACCAGGACACGTTTGCCCATGCGATTTTTTGATAAAAAATATTGCTCCTTCTACTTTTCATGTTTTTGAATAGAAAGTCCAAAAAAATGTGTGAACGAAGATAAAAAAAACAAAACCTGGCAACACTTTGGGTCAAGTTACACAACCGCCCGGAACTAAGGGACCCGCTCAAATGTTGCCAACCAGAAGAAAAATGCACCCAAAAAATGTCATTTTTCGTACATTTTTCAAAATGGCCGCCACCGCGTCCGCCATCTTGTCGAAAAAATAAATATTCCCAAAATATCAAAATTAAGGATACTTCCAAGCGAATGCAACAAAAATATTGAAAAAAAGTTGAAAAACCTCCCCGATGCGACCCCTCAAAGTCACCTCTGAAATCGGAAAAATTCAAACCAAAATAACTCGGCGGCCATCTTGTTTTTTCAATTTTTTCTCATTTTTTCGTAATTCTCCTTACAATTTTAACAAAACACCTGAAAAACATCTGGCAAAAGGCCATAAACAAAAAAGTTGACAATCGCCGCGCAGCCGCCATCTTGAAAATGGGAAATGTCAGATTTTTCCCGAGGTGTCGGGAGGAGATGGAGAACTTTCGCCATAGACAACAAAGTTGTATCTCGACTCTTTCTGGGAGAACAATTATATAGTTATCACGGTGGTAAGTCTAGGATTATATATTATAACTAGGTTTTCGCGTGGGGCGCGCGCTGCTAAAGCAGCGCGCGTGCCTTTCTCTTCCGCAAAAGACAAAATAAATAAATAGTTTTTTTTCAAAATTGTCATCGGTCTTGGAAATTTATTTTTCGATTCAGGGGTCTGTTTGCGAAATGTTTGGCTTCAAACTACTACTTTTATTTTGTCTATTTTTTGGCATGATTAACAGAATATGAGAGGGAGAGGGTGAGGGAGGGGGTGAAGGAGAGGGAGAGGGAGAGGGAAAGGGAGAGGTAGACGTAGAGAGAGTGAGCGGGAGAGGGAGAGGGAGGGAGAGTGAGAGGGAGGAAGAGGGAGAGGAAGGAAGAGGGGGAGGAAGAGGGAGAGGTAGTGGGAGAGGGAGGAAGGGGGAAAGGGCGAGGGAAAGGGTTAAGAGGGGGAGAGGAAGGGTGAGACGGAGTGTGAGCGAGTGGAAGTTGCTGAGGGAGTGGAAGAGGGAGGGGCGAGAGGGGGAGAGAGAGGGGAAGGAAAGCGATGGAGAGGGAGAGGGAGAAATAAATAGGCGTTACAAAGTTTGCCGGGTCAGCTAGTTGATAACAATAACTAATAATAACCCGTTAGACTATTAAACGCCTCATACATCGTATTGACATTCAATGCACAAACAATCTGAAATATTCGACACAAAATACATTTGTATGAAAATTAATATTTTTATATGGCAACACTGCAACATTTTTCCTCCGATGTGTACGATCTATAAGTACCAACAGCCTCCTGATATATTGTAAGGACATAAGATTGATGAAATAGCCTGAAATATTACATAAAAAAGTACATTTTGTATGAAAACTTTTATTTTTTGTATGGCAACCCTAAAATATTTTTTCACCATCATTTACGGACTATTAGAGCCTACAATCGCCCCATACATTATAAGGCCATAAAATGAAGACAACCACCTCAAATATTTGAAATAAGAAAACATTTGTATGAAAATTATTATTTTTTGTATGGCAACACTGAAATTTTTATCACCAAAATTCACAAAATATCAGTACCTACAAATGCCCCATACATTATAGTAGCGAAATATTCAATCCAAAAATAAATTTGTATGAAAATTATTATTTTTTGTATGGCAACACTGAAATTTTATTGTTTCCCCAAAACGAATGATTTAATTAAGAAATATCTCCCATACATTTCTTATGCTCCTGATCTATAGTTTAGGCTCAATTACTCGAAAAGTGAAAAAAATTCTGGACTCCAGTGTTGCCAGTTAATTAAGATGAAAATAGTCAAATGTCATTACGACTACGACAAGAAATCTCCTTGTTCGATTTTTTTATCAGAAATATTTTTCCTTCTACTTTTCATATTTTTGAATGGAAAGTCCAAAAAATTGTATGAACGAAGAAAAGAAAAACCAAACATGGCAACACTTTCGGTCAAGTTACACAACCGCCCCATACAAAGCAACCCCCTCAAGTGTTGCCAACCTACTAATTTTTTCCTTCAAAAAATGCCATTTTTCGTACATTTTACAAAATGGCCGCCACGGAGTCCGCCATCTTGTTGAAAAAAAAATTATCCCCAAAATATCAAAATTGAGGACACTTTCAAGGGAAAACAATAATAATATTATAAAAAAGTTGAAAAACTACCCCGATGCGAGCCCACAAAGTCACCTCTAAAATTTCAAAATTTCAAAGAAAAATATCTCGGCGGCCATCTTGTTTTTTAATTTTTTTCTAATTTCATCGTATTAGTCGTCCCAAAATTATTCGAAAATGACACCAATATTGGGTAGGTGCTCACATAAATAAAAAAGTTGACAATCGCCGAGCGGCCGCCATCTTGAATTTTCGAACGGTCGGATTTTTCCCATAGTGACCATAAGTAGTCAAGCAACTATTTCATACATCATTATAACCCCTCACCAATACTTTCGGCTGGGCTACTCGAAATGTGAAAAAACGGGAAAAAAAATTCTAGCTCCCAGTGTTGCCAGTTAATTTAGATGAAAATGGTCAAATGTCATTACGACGACCACTAAAAATTTTTTGGTAAAATTTTTTGATTAAAAATGTTTCTCCTTCTACTTTTTATATTTTTGAATAGAAAGTTCACAAAAATGTATGAAGGAAAAAAAAATTAACGTAACCTGGCAATACTTCAGATTAAGACCCACAACCGCCCCATACAAAGTGACCCCCTCAAATGTTGCCAACCTAAAAATTTTTTCCTTCAAAAAATGCAATTTTTCGTACATTTTATAAAATGGCCGCCACGGGGTCCGCCATCTTGGCGAAAAAAAAAATATACCCCAAACGTCAAAATTGGGGATAAACACAAGGCAACAAAGCAAAAAAATCGCAAAAAAGTTAAAAACCCAACGCAATCCGACCCCGCAAAGTCACCTCTAAAATTGAAAAATTTTAAACCGAAATATCTCGGCGGCCATCTTGTTTTTTCAAATTTTTCCAAATTTTTCGTAATACTTTTCCCAACATTAGTCGAAAACGACACCAATCTCGGGTAGCTGCATAATAAAAAAAAAAGTTGGTCATTTCACCTCGGCCGCCATCTTGGATTTTCGAAAAGTCGGATTTTTCCCATAGATCCGGGGATGAACAAAAAATTCTCCCATACAAAGTACTCACCCCCCACCACTCCTTCTGGGAGATCAATTCGGGTTTTCGTAAAACGAAAAAAAATTCCAGCAGTCAGTGTTGCCAGTCGACATCGACGAAAATGGTCAAATGTCATAGCGACGACCGCGACACGGTTTCCTGTGTGACATTTGTATCTAAAATATTGCTCCTTCTACTTTTCATGTTTTTGAATAGAAAGTCCAAAAAAATGTGTGAACAAAGATAAAAAAAATAAAACCTGGCAACACTTTGGGTCAAGTTACATAACCGCCCGGAACAAAGGGACCCGCTCAAATGTTGCCAACCAGAAGAAAAATGCACCCAAAAAATGTTATTTTTTGTACATTTTTCAAAATGGCCGCCACCGCGTCCGCCATCTTGTCGAAAAAATAAATATCCCCAAAATATCAAAATCGAGGATACTTTCAAGACAACACAAAAAAAATATCAACAAAAAGTTGAAAAACCACCCCGATGCGACCCCGCAAAGTCACCTCTAAAATGGAAAAAATTCAAACCGAAATAACTTGGCGGCCATCTTGTTTTTTCATTTTTTTCTCATTTTTTCGTAATTCCCTTCCTAAACTTTACGAAAACCTCCAAAAACATTGGGCAAAAGGCCATAAATAAAAAAGTTGACAATCGCCGCGCAGCCGCCATCTTGAAAATGGGAAATGTCAGATTTTTCCCGAGGTGTGGTGAGGGAAAGGAGAATATCCGCCATAGACAACAAAACTCCATCTCTGCTCCTTCTTGGAGAACAATTGTATAGTTCAGTCAGTGGTAAGTCTAGGATTATATGTTGTCGCAAAAGACAAAATAAATAAGTAGTTTTTTTTCAAAAATATTGGTCTTTGAAATTTATTTTTCGATTCAGAGGTATGTTTGCGAAATGTTAGGCTTCAAACTATTACTTTTGGTTTGTCTATTTTTTTGGCATGATTAACAGAATATGAGAGGGAGAGGGAGGGGGTGATAGAGAGGGAGAGGGAAAGAGAAAGCGAGAGGTAGACGTAGAGAGAGTGGACGGGAGAGGGAGAGGGTGAGGGAGGGGGTGAGGAAGATGGAGAGGAAGAGGAAGGGAGAAGGGGAGGAAGAGGGAGAAGGAGAGGGAGAGAGAGGAAGAGGGACGGAGAGGTAGTGGGAGAGGGAGGGAGGGGGAAAGGATAAGAGGGGGAGAGGTAGGGAGAGGGGAGGGAAAGGGAGGAGGAGAGGTAGGGGGAGAGGTAGTGAGTGGGGAGGGAAAGGGAGGAGGAGAGGTAGCGGGAGAGGGAGGGCAAGGGGGGAGAAGGAGAAATTGATAGGCGGTACAAAGTTTGCTAGGTCAGCTAGTTGATAACTAATAGTAACCCTTAATACTAATAAACGCCTCATTGTATTGACATTCAATGGACAAACAATCTGAAATATTCGACAAAACATACATTTGTATGAAAATTAATATTTTTATATGGCAACACTGCAACATTTTTCCTCCGATGAGTACGATCTATAAGTACCAACAACCTCCTGATATATTGTAATGACATAAGATTGATGAAATAGCCCGAAATATTACATAAAAAGTACACTTTGTATGAAAACTTTTATTTTTTGTATGGCAACCCTTAAATATTTTTTCACCATCATTTACAAACTGTTGTTGTCTACAATCGCCCCATACATTATAAGGCCATCAAATGAAGACAACCGCCTCAAATATTTGAAAAAAGAAAACATTTGTATGAAAATTATTATTTTTTGTATGGCAACACTGAAATTTTTTTCACCAAAATTCACAAAATATTAGTACCTACAAATGCCCCATACATTATAGTAGCGAAATATTCAATCAAAAAATAAATTTGTATGAAAATTATTATTTTTTGTATGGCAACACTGAAATTTTATAAATCTAACATAACGAATGATTTAATTAAGAAATATCTCCCATACATTTCTTATACTCCTGATCTATAGTTTAGGCTCAATTACTCGAAAAGTGAAAAAAATTCTGGACTCCAGTGTTGCCAGTTTATTAAGATGAAAATGGTCAAATGTCATTACGACGACCACTTGAAATGTTTTGGTAAAATATTTTGATTAAAAATATTTTTACTTCTACTTTTCATATTTTTGAATGGAAAGTCCAAAAAATTGTATGAACGAAGAAAAGAAAAACCAAACACAGCAACACTTTCGGTCAAGTTGCATAACTGCCCCATACAAAGTGACCCCATCAAATGTTGCCAACCTACAAATTTTTTCGTTCAAAAAATGCCACTTTTCGTACATTTTACAAAATGGCCGCCACGGGGTCCGCCATTTTGTCGAAAAAAAAAATATTCCCGAAATATCAAAATTGAGGACACTTTCAAGAGAAAACAAAAAGAATATTATAAAAAAGTTGAAAAACTACTTCGATGCGAGCCCACAAAATCACCTCTAAAATTTCAAAACTTTAACCCTAGATCACTAAGCTTCGTCGAATCGACGACGCGGATTCGAAAAAAGTGGCATATATTTTGAATGCGCCGTCGCACCTATTTCGGCTCCCGTGTAATCTCAGTTGACCCGTTGCCCTCGCGACAGACGGTAGTGTTTCTTGTGCGGGAGGCTTGTGAGCGCCGGATCAGCGACCATGGCTCGTCGGATCGACGAAGGTTAGTGTTAACGTTACTTTTTGTATTAGATGTTTTTTGTATTATTTGTTAATATTTTCTGTTAATTACATCATAAAAAATATATATTATATTTTTTTTAGGCACGATTCTTCAGCTATTATTGGGAGATAATAGTGACGAAGAAAATTCGTCGGCGAGTGAGAAGGAAGACCACATCGAGGTTGATCCCGCTTATGAGTCAGCCAGTGAGGATGAGGCTTCTTCTTTGATACAACCTCTACCTCCAGGTCAAGACGTTCAGGTAAATGACCATGCATCTCCATCGATTGAAGATCAGATACCTGGTACTTCGACACAGGATCGTAATGAATTGGTTATTATACCTTCGCGTAACATACTTCGCGGAAAAGATAAACACAAATGGTCGTCACTAAAGCCAAGGTCACAAAGCCGAACAGCTGCGAGAAACATTTTGCACATTAGACCTGGACCTACTCGCATGTGCAAAAATGAATTAGATCCTTTGTGTTGCTTTTCGTTTTTTATTACCGATGATATGGTAAATCTAATTGTCACTCATACCAATGCCGAGATTGCACTAAAATCTAGAAAATACAAGAATGTAACTGCCACTCGGAGACCAACAGATGCTAGTGAGGTTAGAGCTCTGATCGGAATTCTTACATTGACCGCTGCAATGAAGGATAACCACTTGCCATCAAAGGAGATATTTGATACTACCTTTTGTGGAAATAAATACCGTAGTACAATGTCAAATGAGCGATTTGATTTTCTAATAAGTTGCCTTAGATTTGATGATAAGTCTACGCGCCAACAACGTAGACAGGCTGATGTATATGCTCCATTTCGTGATCTGTGGAATCTATTTATTGCTGCCTGTCAAGAAAACTACAAACCTGGTTCTTACCTTACTATTGATGAGCAGTTACTGGGCTTCAGGGGCAGATGCCCATTTCGAATTTATATCCCTAATAAGCCGAATAAATATGGCATTAAAATTGTTATGGTAGTAGATAATTCTACAAAATATATGGTAGACGCAGAACCCTATCTGGGTTCTTTTACTAAAACAGACGGCTTGCCACTCGGGGAATATTTTGTGAAAAAATTGACACGTACTGTTCATGGCACTAATAGGAACGTGACTATGGACAATTGGTTCACCTCGGTGCCATTAGCCAAAAGCTTACTAAAAGAACCGTACAAGCTGACTTTAGTTGGAACTCTAAGAGCAAACAAACGAGAAATACCGACAGAGTTACAAAACGAGCGCACACGTAGAACTGGTACTGCTATTTTCTGCTATGACAATAAGCTCACATTGCTTTCGTACAAGCCCAAACCTCAAAAGGTAGTATTTTTACTTTCAACTTGTGATGAAGAAGGAGCCATGGATGAGACTTCTAAGAAGCCAACAATGGTTGAATTTTATAACCAAACCAAAGGTGGAGTAGATACGTTGGACCAAATGTGCTCTCTTGCTTCTTGTAGCCGCAAAACTCGCCGCTGGCCTTTATGCAACTTTTACGGAATGCTCAATATAGCATTCATAAATAGTTATATTGTATATGTAACTAACAATATGGAGGCAAATAATAAACCTTTATCGAGGCGTGATTACTTGAAAATTTTACATCACAAGTTAGTCGAGCCTCATATGCAAAAACGAATACTTGTGCCCACACTTCAAACTGGACTGCGCGATTCTATTACACAAATTTTGAATATGCCAGCTAGTAGTACATCCAGTTCGATACTTGAAACTGAAGAAAGAGAAGCTGCAAGTCATCCTATAGCAAAAAAAAGAAAAATTTGTGCCATATGTCCGTCAGCAAAACGAAGAATGACGAAGTCTAGTTGCTACAAATGCAGTAAATCATTGTGTGGCGAACACAAACTTGATGTGTGTCACAAATGTTTTAGTTCATAGTTTTTTTACCAAAGTGTTATTTTTTTTGTTGATTCTATATGTTAATTTTAATTATTTGAGATTTAAAAAAAAATCTGTGTTATAGTTTTTTAATTGGTAGGCATTTAAGAAAACAGTTATCTGTATTTGGTGCGAAAAATATGGTCTCAGTAAAAAGACTGAATAATTAATAAATATGTGATTTAACTAAATAAAAATGTTATATTTTTCTTAATAAATGATTATAATAAAAAAATAATGTAAAAGAAATAAATATTTTATTTAATAAAACCTTATAAACCTCCTTTTTTGACAGCGTAGTCATTACGACGAAGGTTAGTAATAAGCGTTGAAAAATAAGGTTAGTGATCTAGGGTTAAAGAAAAATATCTCGGCGGCCATCTTGTTTTTGAAATTTTTTCTAATTTCATCGTATTAGTCGTCCCAAAATTATTCGAAAATGACACCAATATTGGGTAGGTGCTCACATAAATAAAAAAGTTGACACTCGCCGAGCGGCCGCCATCTTGAATTTTCGAACGGTCGGATTTTTCCCATAGTGACCATAAGTAGTCAAGCAACTTTCCCATACATCATTATAACCCCCCACCAATACTTTCGGCTGGGCTACTCGAAATGTGAAAAAACGGGAAAAAAAAATCTAGCTCCCAGTGTTGCCAGTTAATTTAGATGAAAATGGTCAAATGTCATTACGACCACCACTAAAAATTTTTTGGTGAAATTTTTTGATTAAAAATGTTTCTCCTTCTACTTTTCATATTTTTGAATAGAAAGTTCACAAAAATGTATGAACGAAAAAAAAACAACATACCCTGGCAACACTTCAGACCAAGTCCCACAACCGCCCCATACAAAGTGACCCCCTCAAATGTTGCCAACCTAAAAAAATTTTCCTTCAAAAAATGCAATTTTTCGTACATTTTATAAAATGGCCGCCACGGGGTCCGCCATCTTGTTGAAAAAAAAAAATATACCCTAAACGTCAAAATTGGGGATAGATGCAAAGCAACAAAGCAAAAAAATTGCAAAAAAGTTTAAAACCCAATGCAATCCGACCCCGCAAAGTAGCCTCGAAAATTGAAAAATTTTAAACTTAAATATCTCGGCGGCCATCTTGTTTTTTCAAATTTTTCCAAATTCATCGTAACACTTTTCCTAACATTAGTCGAAAACGACACCAATCTCGGGTAGCTGCATAATAAAAAAAAAAGTTGGTCATTTCACCTCGGCCGCCATCTTGGATTTTCGAAAAGTCGGATTTTTCCCATAGATCCGGGGGTGAACAAAAAATTCTCCCATACAAAAGACTCACCCCCCACTACTCCTTCTTGGAGATCAATTCGACTTTTCGTAAAACGAAAAAAAAATTCCAGCAACCAGTGTTGCCAGTCGACATCGACGAAAATGGTCAAATGTCATAGCGACGACCGCGACACGGTTTCCTGTGTGACATTTGTATCACAAATATTGCTCCTTCTACTTTTCATGTTTTTGAATAGAAAGTCCAAAAAAATGTGTGAACGAAGATAAAAAAAATAAAACCTGGCAACACTTTGGGTCAAGTTACACAACCGCCCGGAACAAAGGGACCCGCTCAAATGTTGCCAACCAGAAGAAAAATGCACCCAAAAAATGTCGTTTTTCGTACATTTTTCAAAATGGCCGCCACCTTGTCCGCCATCTTGTCGAAAAAATTTATAGTCCCAAAATATTAAAATCGAGGATACTTTCAAGACAACGCAAAAAAAAATCTTCAAAAAGTTGAAAAACCACCCCGATGCGACCCCGCAAACTCACCTCTAAAATGGAAAAAATTCAAACCAAAATAACTCGGCGGCCATCTTGTTTTTTCAATTTTTTCTCATTTTTTCGTAATTCTCCTTACAATTTTAACGAAACACCCGAAAAACATTTGGCAAAAGGCCATAAACAAAAAAGTTGGCAATCGCCGCGCAGCCGCCATCTTGAAAATGGGAAATGTCAGATTTTTCCCGAGGTGTCGGGAGAGGATGGAAAACTTTCGCCATTGACAACATTATCGTATCTCGACTCCTTCTGGGAGAACAATTATATAGTTCACTCCCCGTAAGTCTAGGATTATATAATATAATAATAATATCTATTATAATGAGTTAGGTGGATAAAGGTTAGGTTTCAGCGGTCACTGTGGCACCTTACAAAGGATATATTTACAAACCTATAAAGATGTTACATTGCCTGTATTTACAGTCTAACATCAAACTGAAAATATTTTAACTTTCTATTGTAAATTGCAAATATTTTCGATCACATTCACTTTCATAATAGGACTTAAGGGAGTCAGCTAAAGTATTTCAGCTTCGAATTCCAATTTCGAGATAGCGCTAGAACGTTTTCCTGCATTGAATGCAACAAATAATCAGAACTAGCAATGTAAAAGTCCGGAAAATTGTAAAAAGGTAGAAAACAGGAGAGAAGCTTCTCGCGCTCGGCTCTAATGCGATTAATCTATCTCATTGCCCGCTGCTGTTCCGGGACTGTTTTACTTCTCGACTTCATTTACTTTCAGTACTTAATTATCATGACTGGCGAAACGAACCTTTGAGAGCGTCCGTATTCTCGGGAACTTACGGCCGATTTTTAATCGTTCGTTCTGTAATTACACCATTTGGCCTCGGGGTCGATTTGAATGGTGTAGTCTAAATAAGCACGTTAATGTTATTGCTTTTATTTGAAAGTTAAAACCGTTTTCTTATTACGTTAATGAATGGTCAGTTGCGCTATGGCCTGGTATTTAAGGTTGTGGAAGGTGACCTACAGTAATGTATTGTTATCGGGTAGATGTCACGTCTACACAACTTTGGGAACAACTCCAAGGGACTTTACCTTAACTCTGTGATTAGTTTCACTGTGGCCTTCCTCAGCCAGCTATACTTAATGTGAATGAACTAATACATTCGCTCTTTCAACTCGAAGTAAAGGCATAAGTACATTTTATATTTTGTAATTTCATTATGCGGAGGATGATACACTATTAAAGTTACTACTAATCTTTATCCTCTCTCATACTAAACGAAAACACAAGTAAAAAAAAACTATTTCATGGCTGAGTTTATCTCCGTAATCCTCTCAATCCATTCTGTTAAAACCCATGTAATCTATCGTCCTCCCCATCAATATCAAATTTCATGTACATTGAAGAACACAGTTTATTAATGTTTTTATACAACATTTATTTTTATAACACTGAGCTCAGGTTTCCTCTCACTACGAGGGAGATAGGGCATAGTCCAAACTCAGAGCCGAGAAGGCTCCGAGTGAATTAGGATATTATTATGAATAATGAATAAACATTTTCTAGAAGTTACAGTTGGCATCCTGGCATATAATATGAGTAAATTTACTCCGAGATAGATGTTAGTTTCAGAAATCTAGAGTTGAGATAGCATTACCCTAGATCTAGACCGAGTCGTTGCCTCGCTCAGCCTGATGAGAAAATTAATGTACGGTAAAGATCAGATAGGGATACACCGCGCACCGCGCACCGCCGCCATAAAGTAATATGAGCTGGAACTATTCTTGTATCGGGGCTTATTTGGGTCATCAGTGATACAGAGTGGAAAGGAGGATGTAATTATGGAGATAAATTAATTCAACGAAGTATAACTAACACATAATGTACTACGTCTAAATAAATAGTCAAAGTCAAAGTCAAAGTCAAAATATTTTATTCATATAGGTATCACTGATACACTTATGCACGTCATTTTTTGGCTTTTCGGAAGGTGCTTTGTCGTGGAGGAGAAGAAAAAAATTAATAACTATAATAAAAATACTAATTTACTTCGTAATATTTGCGTGAATTTATATTGTAAACGTTTTAGATGTTTACTTTGTTCAGAACGGAGCGGTCCCAGAGCGTGAAGAGAGCTGCCTTCATATTGTGACAACAACAAATCAATAAAATATGTCACTACATATTTCCACTGATTTGAATTGAACTCAATTATTGTGTTTCTAGGTGAACGTTTCGTAAGAAATTAGCTGAATGTTGAAAGAAGTAAAAATGTTAACATAAGTCAAATAAGTTTTAAAATAATTTTATTCTGTCTCTAAGGGCTAAAATTCGTAATAAGTTTAAGAAGTATCATAACAGTAGCGCCAGTAAATTGTGCTAATAATCCTGATTGCAGATAACGACTCATTTGGCGCAATGTTTATTATGCCAGATCGCCGTGCCTAGGGTCCTGGGTTTGATTCCCCGCGAGGCGGGAATTTGAATCTTGGTCTGGGTGTGTGTGTTTCTGTCTATATGTGTTGTCTGTGGCACCCACGACACAGATAATTCTAGTGTGTGGCTATGAGTGTGTAGCGTTATTTGGCTTCAACCCATTAATGGCCCACTACTGGGCACGGGTCTCTCCTCTGCTCCTCCAGTGCGGATTGGTGGAGATAGCGTTATATAATTTATTTAATCTACTAGTAATTACTTGCGCCCAACAACAATTGGTCGGCAACGCATTGGTGGTTTAGTTACTGATGTACACGCGCGTAGTCTCGTGCCAGATCCCGGTGGATTGTTAGTTCTCACGTGTCGGCTAGTTACATAAAAAAATTACATTCTGTTTTGTATTGTTCAGTTAAGATAATATTCAAAATCGGCCACAATCACTAGATAGTTTTGGTAAAGGAGTCATAGTGCAACCGTTCTCGTAGAAATGTTTGTGATGTAGGTTTAAGATCCGGCGTCCCCGGGCGGCCCTGACGCTGTCCTCGTATCTCTTCACGCACGAATGCACAACCTTGCGTTTTTGTGAGCATTAGTAACTTTCAGTTAATATCCTCAACTTGGGTATCGGGAGATATTTTTGTGAAAATTACGTATCCTTGAAAAAAAAATAACGTTTGATGATGATAGTATTTACGTTAAATGATGTATGAGTAAACAATAGTTTACTCCTACAATAGTTTACCTCTAATAAAAGGTAAAGTGGATGCATGCTCTTTTGAATACAAGCCGACTAGGCTGGTTGGTTCATGGTGAACCCTGCTTAGCTAACAACGATGCAACAACACCCGCTGCCTCTCGTCCTTTCTGTTAGAGTTATTTGGCTCTGGAGCGGTCGATTACATCCCAAAGATATACCGTACCTGATACTAGTAGATATCAACAATCATTTCAGAAATCATCAACATTGACAATCATAATTATGTCAATAAAATTTTATAGATTGCAACATGGCTGTTTGTTGCTATCATTGAAAAAGACATATTTTCGGGTACGTCGCATATTTATGTCTTCCTAAAATATCTATCCCAATTTCAAACGTCCCTCCGCATCACTATTGTGCGTCCATTGTGCGGGCGCGGCGGCGCGCGAACGCGATAGTTTCCGCTGATCGTTGGACGCGACCTGATTTATAAGGCCGGCGCAGCCATAAAGCGTTTTTCTCCTTTTGATTTATGTTTTCGTTGTAAAAGGAAGTATGCTTTCACTGACGATTTATGCAAGAATTTGTAATTTTATGTTCCATGTGGTAATATTAAATGTTATGCATTCTTCTTCTATATTTTCAAAAAAA
The DNA here is from genome assembly GCA_963932265.1 of Thymelicus lineola. Classification (NCBI taxonomy): domain Eukaryota; kingdom Metazoa; phylum Arthropoda; class Insecta; order Lepidoptera; family Hesperiidae; genus Thymelicus; species Thymelicus lineola. Next base: position 43,118 of record OZ010682.1, on the reverse strand, counting down.
AAATTGGATATGAAGAACTACAGACATGTTAGTGAATAAAAGGATCCCACTTTTCCAATTTTACTAGATGCTTAGCAACCTAATAAATTTGAAAAAGTTTTCATTTATTTGTTCATTGTTATTAGCAATAACTAGGTCCGTGTAAGCGAGTCCCGTAATAACAATAATACGTTAATTTGTGTCCCAAACGCAAACATAACAATACCGGGTCGGGACCGTGCCCCGTGCGAACAAATACAATCTCGCAGTAATAGCGACCTCGCCCCGCGCCGCGAGCCCCCGAGACCCGCGCGGACCCGGACGCATATCGACGCCTTCGTTTAATTTGCCCACCGTTAACTATATTTTATTGCTGGGAACACCACGGCCTCGGGGGTTAATTATATATTTTCTGAATATGTATATATCGGTGAGGCCATGAATCTCCAGTGAAGGTCCAGGGACGGACCTCTTTATTTTACAGCGCTTGTCTGATGCAGAGGCTGGCATATAAGAAATGTCATGTCATATTTAGATTAGGGAATTGTCAATAATGTAGGACAGATTAATATTGATGGCGTAGTGTTGAAGTACTTTGGAATATTGATGTGAACGTTAAGAGAACTGGAAATATATCATGGTGCAAAGTAAAAGGAATATAATTTCATAACCAACACCATAGAATACCTACTTCTGCTTTATATATTTGTTGTACCAATTTAGAAATATTGAATTAGTCATAAAATTGCAGGCAATTTAAATAGGGTTAATGGTTCTGAAGTTCTTCAACGGTACTTCCCATAAAATGTGCGCACCTACATAGATCGATAGCTATTGGATTATTTGATAGCTGAAACTTCGTGTATTATTTTTACGTATGCGTTATGTGAAATTAATTACATATTTATACGAAGAAATTACGAAGGGAACGTTCGCAAACAACAATTAGAACGGGGTTCTGTAATCAGAGTAAATATAATTTGGTGGATATTCACCGAGCACACAGGCAACGTTCATATCTATACGCCGTATGCGGGCCGAGTACAGGCGCTACTTGTGTCTCGGCCCTAATTTAGTGTTCGGGCCGATATTTGCCGATGTACCTCGCTCACTGGTTCCACTTGTTTTACTCAGCCGTGTAATTACATAATGATGATATAGGTAATGCGTATTATATGTTTTGTTTGAGCTGCAAACAATAACGATAACATTGTGATCTACACATTATTGATCATGGAGTTGTGGAGATTGTTATTTTTGAAATGAAATGAAATGAAATGAAATGAAATGAAATAATCTTTATTCATGTAGGTATCACTGATACTCTTATGCACGTCATTTTTTTAATCTACTAGCTTTTCGGAAAGGTGCTTTGTCATGGAGGAGAAGAAAAGCCGTAAAGAAACTCCTCAGCACATCTTTTAAAAATAAAACTTATATCTATTATAAAAATAGGTATTCTTTAACCTGTGCAGAACTGGTTGCCTAGCTAGTCATTTCCAAGCATCCTTGTCATTTAAATATTCATTTATGCTATAGTAGCCCTTGCCTAAGAGCTGAGCCTTTACACGTTTCTTAAAAGATTGCACCGGTAAGTCATGTATTTGTTTTGGGACTTTATTATAAAATTTTGTACCTAGTCCCATAAAAGAACGTTGCACTTTAGAAAGACGGTACGAAGAGGTAGCCAATTGATGCATCCTTCTTGTTTGACGATTTGAAAAATCACAATTTTGTTTATATGCAGTTATGTTATTCCGTATAAACACTAAATTATTATAAATATATTGGGAAGCTACTGTAAGTATACCTATTTGTTTAAATTTGACACGCAAGGACTTCCTTGATTTTAGTTTATAAATGAGCTATTTATTTTTTTTTGTTAAATAAAAGAAAGGTTGCCACTTTCTTACAATCCTTTAATGACTTGCGGATTTACAATATAATAATTAGAAAAAATATCATAAATTTAAGTGAGGATTGAAAGCGGATCACGCACTGGTACGCACGCGCACGCACCGCGGTCGAGGGGCAATAAGAATGAACGAATGAGTGACCAGTGCGGTCCAGTCCGTTGGTATGACGTGGGCCACTACGTCACACGTAATGCCTTCGCCAAAGAAAAGAGCAACACGCATCTCGATCTTGCTCAGTGTCAACTATCAGGCGCGAACATAACCTCCCCCCCTGGAACACCTCCTGGTGTTACAGTAGACTCTTGAAGCAATGGGCAAAGCCTTGTAAGTGCTCTTCGCACGGCCCCTCTCCTTGTAGTGATGTCGGCGACTCTAGCTACGCCGTCAACTCCAGGGTGTAGTTTCAGTACGCGCCCCATACGCCAATGAAGAGGTGGAGCGTTGTCGTCCTGCAGTAGTACAAGGTCTCCTTCCTTGAGCGTGTTGAATTGATTTGAGCGCCATTTGTTCCGCTGCTGTAGCTCGCTGACGTACTCGTTCTGCCAGCGCCTCCAAAAATGCTGACGAGCCTGTTCAATCCGAGCGTAGCGCTGCAGGCGGGCAGGATGCTCCTCGTGAAGATCCGGGTCAGGCAGTGAGGTGAGCGGCCGACCGATCAGAAAGTGCCCTGGAGTAAGAGATTGGAGATCGTGAGGAGAGGAAGAGATAGGACACAAGGGGCGGCTATTAAGTATAGCCTCCACCTGTGCGAACAAAGTAGACAACTCCTCGTAAGTAAAATATGAATTGCCTAGGACACGTTTAATATGATGCTTGGCTGACTTGATACCGGCCTCCCAAAAACCGCCCATATGAGCGGCGTAAGACGGTATAAATCTAAATTTAATATTTTCGTTTGTAGCAAAGTCAGACAAGCTACTTGAATATTTGTCAAAGAAGATTTTGAGTTCCTTAGCGGCCGCGACAAAGTTACGACCGTTGTCGCAAAATATTTGCGATGGTTTACCACGCCGCGCAATAAACCTACGTAACGTCATTATGAACGCATCCTTAGTGAGCTCAGTGACCGCTTCTAAATGAAAACACTTGTACCTAAAACAAATAAAAAGACACAGATAGCACTTCGAAGTTCTTGCGCCACGACCCTTTCTGTTTAAAATTAAAAATGGACCACCGAAGTCCAATCCTACAGTTTGAAAGGGAAACGCCGGTGTCGTACGTTCAAGTGGAAGATGGCCCATCATAGGCGTTACCGTTCTTCCATAGAGGCGCTTACACCGTACACAACCACGCGACGTCTGCCGTGCAAGAATTCTACCGCCTATTGGCCATACATAGTCGCGTATTGTATATAATAAAAGCTGCGGTCCTGCATGCATCTGTCTACTATGCTCATAGCGAAATAATAAAATACACAAGCGGTGTTTAGCATGTAAAATAATAGGGTGCCTTTTGTCATAGTCATAATTGGAGTTATCGAGTCGACCACCGACACGCATAACACCATGCTGGTCTAAGAATGGACATAGAGATTGAAGAACGCTTTTACTAGAAATCCGATTATTTTTATTTAACGCGTCTTGTTCTAATGGAAATGATTGAGTTTGAGAAAATTTGCAAAGAAAATTGAATGAATTGTTGAGCTCATCTAGTGTTAAGGATCCGTTTAATCTACATTTAGGAAATCTGGTGTTGTGAATAAACCTTAAAACATAGGCGAATGATCGTTTTAGTCGTATGAAATTAGAAAATCTATCGAAATCGATGATTATAGGTTCTGTAGTTTGACTAACATTAGCCTTAATTTCCGGTAGTTCGCATTCGGATTGGTAACATAAAACTGGCCATTTTGATTCATCTTCAGACAGGAAATCTGGACCTGACCACCACAGCCTTGAATCCATGAGATTTTGAGCCGTAGTCCCTCTAGAAATTAAGTCTGCGGGGTTGGCATTTGTTGGAACATGACGCCAATTAGCTGATGCAGTAGTTTCGGTAATCTCGACAACTCGATTTGCGACAAACGTTTTTAATTTGTTTGGGTTGGTGCGCAACCACCCTAAAACTACGCTAGAATCGCACCAATGGACACAACGCGATATGATGCACCGGAGAGAGCCTAGAACAACTTTATATAACCTAGCAGTAAGTAACGCGCCTAACAGTTCTAACCGCGGAATTGTGACCGGCTTATTTGGATTTACTTTAGACTTAGAGCAAAGCAAATTGACTACTACGCGTCCGTCACTTGTAGTTGATCTCAAATAAAAGCAAGTACCGTAGGCAGAACCAGAGGCATCACAAAATGTATGAAGTTCGATACTCACCGGGGACTCGCACAACGTTAATCTAAGCACTTGTAAATTATTTAAGTTATAAAGATCTGATTTAAGTTCGTTCCAATGGTCTAGCAAGTCGGAAGGTATTGAGTCGTCCCAATCTGTATCACGGCGCCACAGCTCTTGCATTAGTACTTTAGATCGAATAGTACAGGGACTAATGAGCCCAAGAGGATCAAAAATTTTGAAAGAATGCGATAAAATTAACCTCTTGGTGACTTGTTGTTCATGATCATTTGGAATATTTATAATAACATGTAAAGTGTCTGAATTTGGTACCCACTGTAGGCCTAGAGTGCTTGTAGACTCACTAAATGTAAGCGTTGCTTGTGGGTCTGTCAAAGTATTGTTGTCGAAAATAAAAGGAACATTAGATTTAAATTTCCGAAGTGGAAAGCAACCCGATCGCAAAACGGAATCAACAGAATTTAAAATGTTACGTAATTGTGACACAGAATCAGCGCCGGTTATAAGATCGTCCATGTAAAAGTCACGTTGTATGATTTGTTTAATAGACTCGTCTTTACATTCCTCCCCTAATCGCCAGATACACTTAGTGCTTAGATAACTAGCGCTTGCGAGACCGTAAGTCACCGTATTAAGCCTAAGAGTTTGAAGAGGCTGCGACTCATCCTCTCTCCATAAAATAAGTTGAAGATTACGATCGTCTTCGTGCACGGTAATTTGACGGAACATCTTTTCGATGTCGCCCGTCAGCACATATCTGTGTTGACGAAACCGTAATAATATGGAGAAGAGAGAATCCTGAACTGTAGGGCCTATAAGTTGTAAATCATTGATTGATATGCCGGAGGAGGTTTTAGCCGAGCCGTCAAATACAACTCGTAATTTAGTAGACTCGCTATTCTGTTTGAACACTGCGTGATGACATAAAAAATACGATGGACCAGGCCTTGGATCGTCTGAAACAGAACAATGATTTAGATCGATATATTCGTTGATGAAATTAGTATATTGAGCTTTAAGCTCGGGATTTGTTCTGAAACGCCTTTCTAAATTGAAGAACCTGCTCTTAGCCATTGTGTATGAATTTCCTAAGCAATCAGGTGAGTCTTTGAGAGGTAAGCGGACACAAAATCGACCTGAAGAATCGCGAGAAGTGTGAGTCTTAAAATGATGCTCACAGGCTTTCTCGTCTTCACTCAAAACCCTTGTAGGGAAAAGCTCTTCTAGCTCCCAAAAGCGACTCAGTTGTTTGTGAAGGCTGTCATCTGGATCGGTTGAAATTTGAAAATTGCAATTTATATTGGAATTGATATTTGAAATTTTAGATTCGAAATAAATAGAGCCAGATATAATCCAACCAAATTCGGAATTAATTAGATAAGGTTTGTTTGTACCTAAAGATTGACGTTCGTTACCTACAATTTGCCAAAATAGATCAGCACCGACTAACACGTCTATTGGTGACGGTTTATAGAAATTTGGATCGGCTAGCTGTACTCCAGTCGGTATATTGAAAACCTTGGAGTTAATGAAAGACTTAGGAATGTCACCTGTAAGCTCGGGTAGCACCGGACACGTCAACCTCGCAACGTAGTCACTGTGTAATGATTTAAGTTGGAATGAGCATAGCTCATTTACACAATGAGAGGTAGAATTCCCGATCCCTATTACCTTTACAGGTTGCATCGGCGATGATTGTAGGCCTAACTTGTCTCTGAGAGCCTTAGAAATTAGACTTGACTGACTCCCGGAGTCGAGTAACACCCGCACTGTTTCGCACTTGCCAGTTTGTGGATTGACCGCTACAACTATGGCTGTGGACAAGAGAGTTAATTTATTAACGTTATTGCTAGCAAAGTTCACAGTCATATTTGTTTGGGTTTCACAACTCGCGGTCGTGCGAGATGCGCTGGAGGCGTCCCCATGAGCAATGGATTCTTTGTTGCCGTTGCAAAGCAAAGTATTATGTCGCCGTTTGCAATTGCGGCAGTTGCCAAAGCGGCATGTGTAAGCGCTATGGCCAGAACGTAAACAATTGTGACAAAGCTTTAATTTAGTTACTAAGCCCTGCCGTTGTTCGACTGTCTTAGACTTGAAAGTCGAACACTCATATATTCGATGAGGACCCTTACAGACTGCACAAGTAATATTTGCTTCGTTAGAAACCTGCGTAGTAAACGTATTGCTTTGTGATTGTCCCCTCTTATTGTAGCTACGAGGTTTAGTGTAATTGGTGCTAGATGAAAAGTCACCGCATGACTTATTGTGATTGTAAGTTTCAAGAATATCTGCGCGGTCCTTCAAAAATTTAGTAAATTGTTCTAGGGAAGGGGAGTCGGGAATCGAGTTCCTGTACTCCTCCCACTTCATGCTCGTTTTGCTAGCGAGCTTTGAAGCGACGATATGGATGATCAAAGTGTCCCAGTGTGAAGTAGGCTCTCCTAGACTAGACAGTGCACGCAAGTTTTTGTTAATATTATCTATAATAGATCTAAGTACCTTGTCTGACTCAGTGTTCTTAGTATCAAAATTTAAAAGAGAATTCAAATGACTCTTAATAAGCAAGCGTTTATTGTCATAACGTTCGCGTAGCAACTCCCAAGCCTTGTGATAATTCGACTCAGTGACTTCAAGATTGCTTATAACGCGAGCTGCCTCACCTTCAACGTAAGAATTGAGATAGCAAAATTTGATTGGTGTTGGTATATTCTGGTTGTCGTGAACGAGAGAACAATAAAGGTCGCGAAACTCCAGCCACTTAAAATAGCTACCATCGAATTTAGCTATCTGCAGAGTAGGAGGTTTGAAGCCTATGCCCGTTTGGTTGTTACAGCAATTAGACGAAGTGCTACGAGCGTCAACTGGGTGAGATGCATTAGCTATGTTATGTTCGGATTGAAACTGTTGCGCGGTAGCAATTAAATAAGCAAACTCAAGTTCAATCGTGTCTCGTTCACTGAGCTCACTGTCCATCTCTGACGAATTCAAAACCTCTATCTGACTTTGCAAATCTTCAAACACGCACGATAAACTTTCTATTTTAGACAATTGAATACTTAATTTAGCAATTTCAGTTTTATCTATCGATTTTAAGTTTTCAACAGTTGCCAAATAATTCCTAAATTTCGTTAAGCGGCCCTTCACTGAGCTGCGCTTAGCATAAAGTTCTCTCAATTTTGCTTCGGACATGATTTAAACGATAGTATTAAAACAACAGAGTGATACGTAACAAACACGCGAGTGAAGAGGATACCGATGGTTGCGAAACACGACGTTAATTCAATGCAAGTAAAATGAATATTGCGTCTTACGCCGCTCCTTAGTATAAAAAACCGGTTATCTATTCCACAGCGGCCGAGCGATGCATCGACTGCCGGCCGCGTAGCGAAGTGCGTAGAACAATAGGCCGGCCGGTAAACAAGTCAGCCGTGCGATGCACCTGGAATTGCATACAAATTATAATTTAGAATGGTTTTAAAACTTGTTGTGAATATTATCCAAACGGAGAATGAAGCTTAGCAAAATGTTCTGATTTAATTAATAGCTATTTTTTATAACTGCAAATATAATGTGAGGAGGTCAAAGGTTAAATTTTTAGTAGATCTAAGTATTAGAATATGTGAATAATAAGCCTTGTATGTACTTGAAAAGTTTTCGTTACTTATTTAAAACCCGTCTAACCATACACACGCAATATACTGCGTTAGATGTAGGTAGTTTGATATGTACGGCTTATGTAATTATTCATGGAATATTTAATGCTAGTAAATCACTGTTAAATTGAACTTATTGGAACACAATTATAGGAATTAATTAAGTAGAAATTAAATATCACTTGGACGTGAAAGAAAAATAACTGTAGTTTTGACTTTTAAATTGAATGCGCGCACAGGATGTAAGCTAAACTGATTGAGCACTTTGGAAAAACGGAAAGGGGTTGTTTAAATTGGATAAAATTACTTTAGGATTACTTAAATTAGGATTACTGATATATGGAAAGTAGGATTGTGGAAAGCACAGGGACACTTAGCTGATCGGCGGTGGGCACTGGTGACCGGCGTGATGAGAGGAATCCCAGTAGCGTAGACTCGTTGAGCTGGCCGTAGACTCGTAGCTGCAGCTTGAGATGGGGCTGGTTCCTCGATGATGAATTTTTGAAGCGGACAATAAATTTTGGTGTCCTGTCACGGTCGCCACTTTTCTTTTGTTAAATAAAAGAAAGGTTGCCACTTTCTTACAATCCTTTAATGACTTGCGGATTTACAATATAATAATTAGAAAAAATATCATAAATTTAAGTGAGGATTGAAAGCGGATCACGCACTGGTACGCACGCGCACGCACCGCGGTCGAGGGGCAATAAGAATGAACGAATGAGTGACCAGTGCGGTCCAGTCCGTTGGTATGACGTGGGCCACTACGTCACACGTAATGCCTTCGCCAAAGAAAAGAGCAACACGCATCTCGATCTTGCTCAGTGTCAACTATCAGGCGCGAACAAGCTCTAATGGCTCTTTTCTGTAATACAAAAATTTGTTCTATACCGGCTGCTTTGCCCCACAGTAAAATGCCATAAGACATAACACTATGGAAATATGCAAAATAAACAAGCCGAGCAGTGTCGACGTCAGTGAGCTGCCTTATTTTTCTAACAGCATAAGCAGCCCTAGCAAGTTTAGTTGTGAGAGATGCTATGTGCGGGCCCCATTGCAGTTTACTGTCCAAGGTCACCCCTAAAAAAACCGTATTGATGTGAACGTTAGGAGAACTGGAAATATTATCATGGTAAAAAGTAAAAGGAATGTTATTCAATAACAAATACCATAGAATACCTCCTTCTGGTACATACAATATACAGGGTGAATTTTCCTAGTGTGCGTGGAGGGCCAAATCCGAAACTACGAGGAATAGCGAAAAATGTTCAAAGGAGTCTCGGGGCGATTTTGATGATAACTAAAACTGCTTCATTAGATTTTATAAAAATCAATATTTCAGGCCAGGAATCGAACTCGTTGATTATGAAAAAAGTACATGAAGGCTTTTCCCCCCGGAACTTCCACTGGTGTATCTACTGATACATGAGGGCTTTTTCTACGAAATGGGCATTAACACACTGGCAAGTGAGGGCTCTTTCTTCAAAGTGCTGGTACATGAGGGCTTATCCCCCAGAGTGGCCTTCAACGTCCCCTTATAGCCACCCCAAGCTTCGCAAACTGGTCTAATTCTATTACTGGTCAATCTGTTATCTGTTCTGTATACTGTTTGCACACCGGCCCCCCGACTAATCGGTAACTGTATTTGAATATTGTGTCCAAACAGGCCACCCGACTCATCGGTAACTCATTATAACTGATACACAACAATAAGCATGATGACAGATTCTGAAATACTGTTGGAAAATGTATTATACTCGTAATTTGACGACCCGAGTGGCGCAATGGTTACCATGCCGGATCGCCGCACCAAGGGTCCTGGGTTCGATTCCCAGCGAGGCGGAAATTTGAATGATGCGTTTGAATTTCTGTTCTCGGTCTGGGTGTGAATGTCCTTGTCTTGTGTGTTGTCCATGGCACCCACGACACAGGGAATCCTAGTGTGGGGCTATGAGTGTGAAGCGTTAATTACAACGTATACTATATTTCTGCAATAAATAAGGTTTAGTATAAAAATGAATACACTTCAATTTATAAGTTTGAAATTCGCACCAAAACACTTCAAAGTACCATGGCGTCACTTGTGATGTCACACCTCAGTAAATTAATTGATAAGATGACAATTATATCACTATTGTCATATATTATATTCGTTTGCTTACTGAGGCGTTACATAATTCGAGCCGACTGAGAGTGATTGGCGTCCAAGATATCATGGTTAATCTCGCTCATAATAATACGATAAATGCATGTTTTGTAATCCATTTATTTCATTGAAATGAAATAAGTTTTTATTCGAAGTAGGTTTGTTACAAACACTTTTCAAAGGTCACTCAACGCCATCGCTTCAACAAATCCGAGAAGAAGCGGCAAGAAACTCCCGGGACTATTTTTTTCCTACTCACAGTTACAGACAGCACTTAATACTACTTATTGCAATATTTGATATAAAAAAACTCATGTCCAAGCAGTCTTGTCATTTAAATACTCATCAACTTTGTAATATGCTTTCTTCATGAGAATACCTTTTACATGAGTTTTAAATTTACAGTATGGCATTTCTGTTAATTCTAACGGGATTTTATTATAGATTTTCACACATCTACCCATGAACGAGCCACTAGTTTTTCTGAGTCTAAAACTAGGCACAATCAGTCTAGCCTTATTTCTTGTGTTAATATTGTGAACATCACACTTTTTAAGAAAAGTATCGGAGTATTTTTTAACATACATAATATTTTCCAAAATGTATTGTGAAATAACATTAAATAAATACGTGGGTTTTATTAAATAAAAACACAATTTCAGTGATTTTTACTGACTGTGTCTGTTACAATAATCTAATATTTTATGCACTATTACAACTGGTAGGGAATAATAATATTTTTGCTTGTAAAACCGGCGCCGCAAAATTCTCTCTTAACTTTTGTAATTCAGAAATGTGTTTTTTTTTTCAATACAAAATGTTATAATTTTATGTGCAGAGTTTAGGGTACTATTAATTTTGTACGTAATCTTTATAATATTGTTGTTATTTGAAAGGATATAAGATAGAAAAAATATTATTACTAAACTGAAACGTCTTTTAGATAATATCAGAAATAGGAACAATTGTAGATCGTACTCCACTAATTAGTCCTGTAGACGTATTATTCAAATCACTGATAGATGCTATTTTATTATAGTGCCAGTTACTGTATATCAATCATGTCATTCATAATCATAATCATGACTTAATCCACCCTGTCTGTCACACGTCACGCAATCTCATGATTATCTGTAGGTGTTCGTGCTGTATTCACATATTAATATCAATTTGTAAGCAGTAGAAACGTTACGAGATCATTATCATAAGAAGCTAATTTTAGTCGTTCGAAATGTAGAAGGTGCGGGAGAACAAGCGCTAAGTGCGTTAAAAATATTATTTTTAGTTATATGTCTAATAAGAAAAAGTGCAAATTTGTTTCTTAAATCTATTTCATTAATTTTATTTGTTACGCTAGAAATGTCACATTTTTGTTAATAGGTTGAATAAATTTGTTTAATTACATTTTTAATATGTCTTTTATTAATTTAATATTAAAAAATCTTAAGTAAATGTGGATAATAAAATCTATAGAACAGGTTTAACTAATGGGAGACCTAGCTCCCCCATGAGTTTTATTGTGTTGGCCGATACCGACGGCTGAGAAACAAGCAGATGCGCCGTGTGGCAGTGACTGTGGTCCTGTGGTCATGACGCCCGCCGACTTTTGTAATGTAGCCGGTACAAAGATTTTTGATGGATTGTACCTAAGTTGCATTTGTGTGTAAACATAAAATAATAAAATAAGAATAAACGCTATAATAAATAACGCTGGCCATACACGATCACGTTTACTTATCAAGTTTGTTTTGCAATTTGACTTGATGCGGCATCCAGTTTGCATGAGATAGCTATATGGCCAGATACCCATACCGTGGCGATACACCGTCAAGTTTACTGGATGCCGCGTCAAGTCCGCTGCAAACTTGACAAGTACATATACTTGATCGTGTATGGCCAGCATTACACGCACCTGTGTTGCGGGTGGCATGGACGACACATATAACACATCACAATAACACCCATTATCCGAGTACAAATATTTATCTGCCACATTTAACATCTGCCCTGGCCGGGAATCAAAACCGGAACCCCTCGCTTCACAGGCCGCTACCAACTAGGTACACGGTCGCCGACTTAAATATTATAATATAATGTTTATAACAAGTATCTATAATAACATAACATTTTCTTAATGATACTTTCCACTGAAACATGACATAAGTCATATTTTTCTAACATTGGTGTAATATATTTAACAAATCTTAAAACATTCTTTCGCGTATTCCGCGGTAACAAATGTGAAAACAAAAAGGAGCTACTTTTTATGAAGTCTCCGAGAAACAATCTCAGTAAAGAAGCTTAGGCGAGCTTTAATACAAGCCGCCTGCGCGCCCGGCAGCCCGGCAGCCTCGCCGCTGGCAATCCATGAACACGTTACTCAAATTATATTTTTTCTTAGTTCTGTGAAATAACAGTTTTATTATGAAAGTATTAGGTTTTGATAGGTCTCGGGTTCAGACGCTTGGGCTGCCAATCTGAACAATAACGTCGTGTGAATGTCAGTCACCCTAATTAACAGCAAATATTTTTATGGAAATAGCCAACAAAAGAAAAAAAGCTTTGTAAGTTATTGATAATAATACGATCATAATTTCAATAATAATAGCTTAGAACTAAGAATTTAGCTGGTTAAATAAATCTAGAATGTGGTCTTAACAGCATAAGTCGTGTCAGAATATTTAACGAAATTAAATGGTTATAAAGCTATTGCCGCATAGGTCAGAAACTGCATTAATGTGAATATTAAAAGTGGCGCCGCGGTGACGCTGCAACTGGACGAATACGAACAACTGCTAATAATGATGAGCCATGAAGTCATCGGATTCGCACAGGATCATGGCGGCCGAGCGGCCCCCTCATATACCTAACCTGCTGACGGAAAATATAGCTGTATCCATCTCAAAAAAATCGTAGGCTCTTAATTTATTATGTTATAGATTCGATTTAACTTAATACACATTTATCACGTTTACAAAGTGCCGCCCCAACTCGTAAAACTTGCTTACAAGGCTAGTAAGAACCGTTTATAAAATATTAATGTCATCTTTATTATTATATTAGGTTCAAATTGCTAATTTTGGTAAATATGGTAATGTACCTAATCTATACATATTAATAAAATTGAAGAGTCTGTCTGTGATTTCGAGATAAATGATTTTTTCAAGTTGCAAATCGTTACTTGCACGATACCAACACCGAAAAATGAGTTTTTAAAATTTTTGTCTGTCTGTCTGCTTGTTTGTCTCCGCTAATCTCCGAAACCACTGAACGAATTTTAACAACACTTTTACTAGGATATTGCAAAGTGTTCAACTTAACAACTAAGCAATTGTTCAGGGTTCCATACTAAAGGGTTCCTTAGGGATAGTTTGTATGGAAAAATAAAAAAAATTCAGCCGATTTGTTTTAAACTTTTAAAAACGTATTTTCCGTACAAAAAGAGTTATACATGCATTTCTTAAGGCTTGATTCCACCAGTGTGCTGAACTGTGCGGCACTGTAATGCACAGTGTACGACACAAATGTTCACGCTGGTCGACTCACTCGGGCATACAGTAACAAATTGTGCGCGAACATTTAAAATTGTTCACGCACATTTGTATACTTTTGTGCGCGCACACATGTACGCAGTGGACTCGCGTCGACGCGTACACGCTTGTTGTTCACGAATTCAGTCTTGCTTTTATTCTTCGTTTCTTTTTAAGCAAACTAAATAATAAAACACAAGCTGCAGCACAAAGCACTACGTTTTTCTGCCCGTCCATATTTAACATCTAAAGACAGAAAACTCTTCTCAGTGAACATGTTTGTGCACAAGTGTGCCACACTGTGCGTTTACAAAAGTTACGCACAGCCTTGCCGGTGGAGACAGCAGCTAAACGCGATACTAGCTTAAAGTGCAATGCTGGAGTTTTGCACAAAATGTTTGTAAACAAATGTGCTGCACACTATTTTGGTGGAATCGTACCCTTAGATTTTACTTTTATTGCATGGAAAGGCCATAAAATGCATTTAAAGGTTATTTTTTTCATTAATTCAAATCCCTATTACTGAGTGGATATCTATTTTTGTATTTTGTTTTTAAGAGCATATTGTTTGCGTATCTATGACCTCCAATATAATTTCAGCATTTTATAAATTTCACCTGGGAAGTGGTAGAAAAACGCAATTTAAATCTGTATGAGTAACCGATATCCAATAAATAATCGATTACTATCTTGGCAACTAGATGGCTCTGTATGTGTTGATTCACGCCAACGCCTTTAATACATACACCTTTAATATATAATATAATTAGTATGTCTGTCTGTGATTTCGAAATAACTGCATTTTTCATGTTATAAATCGTTACTATCACGATATCAAAACCGAAAAATGAGTTTTTAATTTTTGTTTGTCTTCATTAATCTCTGAAGCTACTGAACGGATTTCAACAGGACTTTACTACAATATTGAGTCTTCAACTTAAATTATAGGCAATTTTTTAGGGTTACATAACAAAGCGAGAAAATAAAATATGAGTCGATTTGTTTTAAACATATAAAAACCTTTTCTTCACACAAATTGAGGCATAGGTACATACATTTCTTAGTTTTTTTTTATATTTTGCGAGGTGGAGCCAAAGCGAGTACTTATTTTTTTACAAATTTACAATAATTCAAATACACATAAATATAACTGAAGTGAATGTCTGTGATTTCGAAATAAATTATTTTTTAAGTTGTAAATCTATTCTTTGACGATACCAAAACCGAGAAACGAGTTTTTAATTTGTTTTAAACTTACAAAAACCTTTTCTTCACACAAAATGAGGCATACATGTATTTCTTGGTTTGTTTGTATTTCGCAAGATGGGGCTAGAATACGGCACTGAAGTACTTGTTACTAAATATCTATTTTTATATTCACTTTTTTAAAATCATTAATTACGTATTATGGCCTCCAACGTTTTAGCATATTTTTTTTGTATTTTACCCTGGAAGGGGTTGAAAATCGTAATTTGGTGTTGTACAAATAGTAGACATTGAACAAATTGAATAATTGATCATAAAATACATAAATCCACTAAATAAAACGTATTGCGGCGTGTTAAATCAAGCTTAGGATTGTTCTTTGAAATAACTAAGTGTTCCGTCATTTTTAGAGTTCCGTAGTAGTGATGTTGTAGTTCTGTTATAATGCAGTCCTGAGGAACATCGTGTTGAGAGTGCAGAGTGCTGAATTTTCTCATTTTCTGTGAAGCAATATCTTCCCTTTGCCGAATTATTGATTTGCCAAAACTACAATGAAATAAATGCGAAAATGTGTTGCTCCTTTATTACCATTCTCATATAACTCATCGAATTAACCTTAATTCTCTCTCATCGCTGAACCAATCTTGATGTGTTTTGGTATAGACATAGATTGTACCTTGGAGAACGATATAAGACTATTTCTTTTTTTAAAGTCTGGGTGAATGTGAAATACTGATGGATCAGCAAACATCATCATACAATTTATTTATTCAATGTAATTTAAGTACTAAGGGTTAAGAAGGAAACAAAAAATTTAGAAAATAATATGATGAAATAATAATAATAAGTAAAATCAACCGGCGCAGTGCGAACTAGGGTTGTTGAACCTAACTTAACTGTTTAGTAAAACCTAACATAGTTGTGTAACGAAAAGATAAACGGAACAAATTTAACTTTGCCGTTGAAGAACTGTTGTCCCCATATATGTATCGATATGGGTCCCGATCAAATTACCAAGTTTTGCAAATAGGTTTAAAAATATTTTTTGTGATACTTACAAATTCACAGTTTTAAGATTTTTTATTTAACCTACGTTTTACCTAAGACATTCCTTCTAGCCGAATGTTTTTTGATTGCGTTGAGGATACAGAATATTATATACAATGCCTGTTTGGTTACTTAAAATTCAGGCTTCTAGCTTTATCCACGACGAAGTTATAGAGGGGTTCGAAAATGACCTGAACTGCTTCGAGAAAAGGATGGTACGGCCGTGCCGCATTTTTTTTGCTCGACTTGGCGGGGGCACTGCCGTGCCCCCAGATGTTTTCACAGCTCCTAGGGATTGCAGACCTGAGTGTTGGATTAATTTTAATTTGTTACCTTCACACGTTCCTGAGAAAAAAGGTCTTGAAATACAAACAGACAGACGGGCAATGGAGTAAGTGATCTTAAGGGAAAAAGGGAGGTAATGAACCCTAAAAATAATCGTTATTTCGAGTATTGACCTTTCATAGTAACGTTGTTCTAATGAGCGATCATGCTGCTTTAAGAGTATGTTATGTAAGTTAACTAAAGCACCTAAGATTTTTTCCGAAGCGAAGCGAGGGCGATTGCTAGTTTAATTATATTGTAATATTATCATAGTACAAGCATCAATCCTATCGTGTCGTCTTAGGTTCGTTTTGTAGGGCAGACAGATATCCGTAGGTGTTTGTGACGTCTGATGTAGGATGGGGGTGTGTAAGTGTGGTAACGGTTCTAACCGGTGAAATTAATTATGAGTCATACAATAACCGCTAGTTTAATGGCCTCTGCCTCGGGAGGGTAATATCCGCACATTATGGCTGGGAATGACGGAAGTCGGAGCTGCGAGGGGAACAATCCGGATCAAGCTGGATCCAGGTGGTGGCGCCGTCTGCTGCGGTCGGCTGGAGTCAGTAGCCAGCACGAACCACGTAGCCGATGGTTTCTTGCAAATGGACCATTGCTGTTTATTCTCGCGGCCTTTACAGCTTCACCAGCTGATAGTGGCAAGTCAAACGTTGTAATATACCAGGCTAGCCGTTTAGCTTTTATTAAATTACCTGAAATATAGAACAGTATTGACTGTTCTATAGTTCTATTTAACGTGCCTCGAAAATTATGGTACAATATTTTTCTATAATATAAATTTGATTATTTTAGCGGTAATAAAGTCAATAATACTGGTGGTCACAGCTGTGTCTAATAACTTCCTATCAGATTTTCAAATCGTGCAGACTTGTTCAATTTTCAAGATGTGTCAAATAACTGGCTTAGGTAAAGGAAAATTTTGTAATCTACATGCTTCAGATTTTGTAACCTTCATGCTTCAGAGATCTCGATAATGTTTTTAAAGGTGTGTGAAGTGTCTACTCTCAGCCAGCAACACTACAAGTGGTTTAACCTCTCTTGTTCAAAGAGGACGCTCGAGCGGTGCGAGACGCCCGGATGGTATCAGTGCCATCGATGAGATTGAAGAATGTCGAACACAGATTTTTGACGCACCGTTTATACTTGTGTGGGCTAACCACATGTACACATTATATTTATTATATCCATTATACACATACAACTATATACATGTATTATATTATATAACATCTACCACGGACACGACACACCACACATACATATATACATAGAAACACACACACAAACATACTCATATATACACACATATTATATTAATATCAATATTTATAATACACTTTATTATTCACGTAATAATTATTTATTTATTTATTATACTCAATACATCCGTCATCTATCGCGTTATAAACAGCCCAGTTGCCGTGCGCAGTGGAAACGAGCGCTTGCTCAAAGCACCGTTATCCATGCGCCCGCGCTGGTACAGTAGTGCGAGCGGATGACAAGTCAGTCGGCCACAACTGTTCCTACGCGAAGCCCGTGTCGCCCGGCTACCGATACCTTTGCGCGTTATCGCCTATTGTTAGTCGTAATTTCGGTTGTGTTATAGTATCTGTGTGTGTGCTAAACTGTGCTGTGATTTCTATCGCTTTCTCTTCGGCCTTCTGAACGGTGTATCCTTTATATACTTTATTTTCCTTCTTTGTGTATCGTGTGTAATTAAACCGTGTGCAACAAACTTTGCCTTTCGCTTTTGCTTCCTGCATACGCTATACAAACATATACTCACGCTACCCATAACTGGTGACTCTATGGAGAACACGAAAGAGCGAACGTCTGATAGCGATTCCGCGGCAAGCAGCCATGTTACAATACGCCGTTGCGCGCCGAGAATAAAAGGGCGCGTTTCCACTGAACGCGAACGTCACGACCATTCAGAGGAATCCGAAGTCGTGAGGTCAGATATAGTGAAGGTGCATTTTAAGGTGCCTCCGTTCTCACCGGACGATCCCGAAATTTGGTTTGCGTTGCTGGAAGGGCAATTTGACAATTTCGGGATTACAGAAGATCATGCGAAGTACACGCACGTCATCACAAATATAGACATGCAGCACGCAAAGGAGGTGAAGGATATTATTGTGAAGCCCCCACAAACCAACCGGTATGAGAAAATTAAGGGTGAGCTCATTAGACGTCTTTCTGCATCCCACGAGAGGAAGGTGAAACAGCTTCTCACGCATGAAGAGCTGGGAGATAGGAAGCCTTCACAATTCCTCCGTCATCTGCGGGACCTGGCAGGCCCATCAGTTCCAGAGGAATTCATCCAAACCATCTGGTGCAACAGGCTCCCACACAACCTGCAGACAGTGTTGGCCTCGCAACCCTCCCGTTCCCTTGAAGAACTTGGAGATCAGGCTGATCGAATCCAGGAGGTGACTTCAACGACGCCTCATCAAGTCGCAGCAACATTGAGCTCCAGGGCAGCACCGAGCGACCGCTCGGAGATAGCGGAGCTAAGGAAGATGGTGGAGCAGCTATCAATGAAGCTGGATAATTTCACCCGTCAATCACGACGTCCCACCCGAGGTCCTCGACATCATCGTCCAGTTTCACGCTCACCTTCGCGAAGCAGGTCCAGATCCCATACCAGCTATCGCCTGCAACCAGTGTGCTGGTATCATAGGAAGTTTGGACCTCGTGCCCATAAATGTCAAAGGCCCTGCGACTTCACGACGGCGGAAAACACCACGAGCAGTCGATAATGGCGACCGACGACTGCTCAAACGCGACAGGTCGCTTATTTGTTACGGACCGCGCTTCCAGGATACAGTTCTTGGTCGATACAGGAAGCGACCTCTGCGTTTTTCCTCGCTCTCAAATACGCGACCGACGAACCTCAACTGGCTACAAGCTATCCGCAGCCAACGGGACAACCATAGACACGTATGGATACCACCACCTGGATCTGGACTTGGGTCTTCGACGTACTTACCCATGGCGTTTTGTGGTAGCAGATGTGACTAAGCCAATCATAGGCGTAGACTTTTTATCGGCTTATAATTTAGTGGTTGATTGCAGAAATCAAAAACTTATAGACAATACGACTTCTTTGTTTACTGTAGCATTAGTCACTAATGATTGTAAAAGCTGTACTCACTCCATAAAAGTATTGACGGGTGACACGCGCTACCATCGATTGCTTACGCGCGAATTTTCGGCCATCACGCGACCAGCAGGCACACATCGCACAATACCTCACAACACTGAACATCACATACGCACCACTCCAGGTCCCCCAGTTTCCTGTACACCCAGACGTTTAGCTCCAGACAAGCTCAAAGTGGCGAAGGAAGAATTTAAGGCTATGCTGGCCAACGGAACAGCTAGGCCCTCAGACAGCCCGTGGTCCTCGCCACTACATCTGGCGCCTAAAAAAGATAACGGCTGGCGCCCGTGCGGCGATTATAGGCAACTGAACTCCCGCACCATCCCGGACAGGTATCCAATACGTCACATTCATGACTTCACACATGATCTGTCTGGTTGTAAGATCTTTAGTGTCTTAGATTTAGTAAAGGCTTACAATCAGATACCTGTGTTCACCGACGACATACCAAAAACGGCGATTACTACACCATTTGGCATGTACGAGTTCCCGTTCATGACGTTCGGCCTGCGCAATGCCGGCCAAACCTTCCAGCGCTTTGTCGACGAAATGACACGGGGACTCGACTTTGTATATTGTTATTTGGACGATATTTTAGTTTTCAGCAGGGACGAGGAACAGCACGAGCAGCACCTCCGAGAGTTATTTACTCGTCTACGGGACTACGGCATGGTGATCAACGTGTCCAAGTGCGTTTTCGGCGCTTCTGAGGTAACTTTTTTAGGTTACACCATTTCAGCAAGCGGAACCAAACCACTGGACGCCAAAGTTAAAGCCATTAAGGACTTCCCCCCTCCTAAAGACGTTAAGACATTGAGACGCTTCCTGGGTATGGCCAACTACTACCGGCGTTTTTTGCCGAACGCCGCCCAGATTCAAGCACCTCTTAACGCTCTCCTCACAGGGGCCGTGAAAGGTTCAACACCTGTCAACCTTACAGGCGATGCTCTGCAGGCTTTCTTGACCACCAAAGAAAGCCTGTCCAACGCGGCACTTCTCGCACATCCAGATTGCCAAGCTAAGCTCGCGCTGGTCACAGATGCATCGGACACAGCCATTGGAGCAGTGTTGCAACAGCTCCAAGGCGCAACATGGCAACCTTTGGCATTCTTCTCCAGAAAGCTCAGCCCGTCCCAGCAAAAGTACTCTCCATACGACCGAGAGCTCCTGGCAATATACGAAGCCATTAAATATTTCAGGCACATGGTGGAGGCGAGGCACTTTACAATCTACACCGACCACAAACCGATCAGTTTTGCCTTTCAAGATCGAAAGCATAACTGTTCGCCCAGGCAATTTAGACATCTGGATTACATCGCCCAGTTCACGACCGACATAAGGCACATATCAGGTAAAAATAACATTGTAGCCGACACCTTATCTCGGGTAAATGAACTGGAGACTCCAGTACGCCTCGCTGACATCGCCAAAGCTCAGGAAACCGACACCGAGCTCCTGCAATACCTAGAAGACGAATCCTCCCTGCGTCTCAAGAAAATGGTCCTACCTGGAGATCGGACTCCCTTGTACTGCGACGTCAGTACACCGACCCCCAGGCCTTTCATCACCAAATCGCTAAGGAAGAGCGTATTTGACAGCCTACACTCCTTAAGCCACCCGGGACCCAATACCACAGCCAAGCTGATCGCACAAAGGTTTGTTTGGCCCGGAATCAGAAAAGACTGTCGGGAATGGGCGCGTACGTGCTTAGCATGTCAACGTACAAAGGTAAGTCGACACGTTACTACACCGTTAGGAACCTTCGATTTACCCCGCGCACGCTTCAAACACGTGCACATTGACTTAATAGGCCCTCTCCCCGTCTCCCAAGGATACCGGTATTGTCTCACAGCGGTAGACCGGTTCACGCGCTGGCCTGAAGTCGTACCCCTACCTGATATAACTGCCGAAACGGTAGCCAAGGCACTTCTGTCAGGATGGATCTCCAGGTTTGGATGCCCGATAGATATTGTGACAGATCGCGGCCAGCAGTTCGAGTCCGCGCTGTTTCAATATCTATCCAAAACTATCGGATTCCAGCGCAAACGCACGACAGCTTACCATCCCGCGTGCAATGGGTTAGTGGAACGGTTCCATAGGCAGCTAAAAGCATCAATCACCTGCCACGCTCATGACAGTTGGACCGAAATTTTGCCACTGGTGTTATTAGGGATCCGCAGCGCGTTTAAGGAAGACCTACAAGCCTCTCCTGCCGAATTATTGTACGGTGAACCACTAAGACTTCCTGGTGAATTTTTCGACCCTAGCGTACCCAACACCACCGACGTTACAGATTTTACCGCCCGGTTAAATTCATTCGCCAGGAAACTAAAGCCTGTACCAGCCTCACGCCACACTCAACCCAGAACATTCATTTTTAAGGAGTTAGCAAACGCCGAACACGTCTTCCTGCGTGATGACACCTCGCGTTCCCCTCTCCAACCAACATACACAGGCCCACACAAAGTGATGGAAAGAGGCAACAAAACCTTTAAATTAATCATTAAAGGCAAACCGGTTGTCGTTAGTATGGACCGTCTAAAGCCGGCACACATTCTTGCAGACGACAACGCATTTGTAGGAAACACTCCACGTCCGCAGCCGCCTCCTTTAGAACCAGTTACATCGGTTCCACCTACCGAACCGCCACAATCAACACCTCCCCAAAAAGTAACCCGTTCGGGCCGACGAGTCCGCTTTCCCGATTTTTACCGTCCTTAACCAGGTCTCTGGGGGGGAGTGATGTGGGCTAACCACATGTACACATTATATTTATTATATCCATTATACACATACAACTATATACATGTATTATATTATATAACATCTACCACGGACACGACACACCACACATACATATATACATAGAAACACACACACAAACATACTCATATATACACACATATTATATTAATATCAATATTTATAATACACTTTATTATTCACGTAATAATTATTTATTTATTTATTATACTCAATACATCCGTCATCTATCGCGTTATAAACAGCCCAGTTGCCGTGCGCAGTGGAAACGAGCGCTTGCTCAAAGCACCGTTATCCATGCGCCCGCGCTGGTACAGTAGTGCGAGCGGATGACAAGTCAGTCGGCCACAACTGTTCCTACGCGAAGCCCGTGTCGCCCGGCTACCGATACCTTTGCGCGTTATCGCCTATTGTTAGTCGTAATTTCGGTTGTGTTATAGTATCTGTGTGTGTGCTAAACTGTGCTGTGATTTCTATCGCTTTCTCTTCGGCCTTCTGAACGGTGTATCCTTTATATACTTTATTTTCCTTCTTTGTGTATCGTGTGTAATTAAACCGTGTGCAACAAACTTTGCCTTTCGCTTTTGCTTCCTGCATACGCTATACAAACATATACTCACGCTACCCATACTTGAAATATGTAGATATATAGGATATACCACAAACACACACGTTTACTATAGAGCTTAATATTTGCTCGAATAAATTGTTTAATTGCAATAAGATGCTTTGTAGTCTTTACTAGGTACTACATTATTTAATGGCGTACAATAGAGTGTCTGCATTTACATCGTCAACTACACTCGATTTCTATTTCAATACTTTCTTAGGACGAGATAACGGGCAATATTATCCGCGATATTTTTGCTACATTTTAGTTGAATTTGTAGTTATTTTGCTCGCGCAGGAAATATTGCTGACGTTGAAGAGCGGCGGGCGGTCGTAAACCAGCGTTTTATTACTCGCAATATGAAGTTTCAGCGATTTCGCGCCGCTACGAGAGATACAACCCAGAAATTGTTTATTTAAAACTCAGTCACTACGAGTGGGTACATCGGACGCTGTAACGAATACTGAGTCAGTTGCGGTTGAGGTTGAGGAAAGAAATCAACAAGTAAATTATACTTAAGTACGTATTGATGTCCTCTACATTAATTAAATCGAACTGTTACTTCTAAAAGTGTGCATGATTTATATCATCGTCAATAAAATTCGTGGACTCACATTAAAATCATAATATATATACAATTATAATAACCATAAACAAAATCTTCTAAATTTATAAAGGTTAAATATCTCGGATACACAATAATTCATTAGTGTGCCCAAAGTACGTGTTTTTGAAAACAAAATACATTTCTTAAAATCACATTGGTACGTGAGTACATAAAGAGAGCGCTCAAGATCTCGTAAATCCTGTAATACGCGTTTTAATGGGCGAGTTTGGGTTTTTAGCGAATAATGTAACACGGAGTTGTATAGGCTAATTATATGGTTGACATGTCGCGGGATCTGGTCCGGGCCATTGTGATACACGGGGTGTACCCGGGACTCGTTGTTGTGGATTAAAATATAATGTACGTCTCTTATTAACAAGTTTGTGTCTCGCGTATTATGCATGTGGAGCTTAGTAAGCGCTTCTACGTAATCAAAAGCAACTTGGTTAGTAATATTTTGATTTTCTTGCATATTATTATGCTTGTTACATTTATAATATATACGTACCTGGAAACTACAAAGGTTACTCTGATAGTTAAAATACATAATTTTATTTGCAGCGTGGACAGACATAAATTCAAGTGTAATTATAATATTTTTTTATGTGTCATAATCATAAATCACTGAGTTTTACTGCACAAAATTTGTATGAAAAATTGAATATGTTATATGAATAATATTATTATATGAAAAATTGTTCAAGTTTTAGCCGAAATGTGTTCGTTCCTAAAGCCCCGTCACTGTACAACAGAACAATGCAATTCCCCGTACATTACAGTAAAAACTCAAAACACTGGCACGTTATAATTTGTCGCGCGGAAAGATTTACGAGCCGTACGCTTTACAGATAACGGCAGTCCTTATTGCGCCGCTGTGGCTCATATTACACGAATTTTAATTTTTAAATTCTCCCATTTCGCCCGCTTGAAACATTAATGTGGCATGCGACCGAAATAGATCGCACGTCCGTGGATCCGTTTCAATGTATTTTGGAAATCCGAACGCAATCCGTCACCAAAAACTGGCTTTTTTTAATCAGCAAATCAGCAAAGCAGAATCAAGCTGTTTGCCTCTGTAGTGTCTATGCATAGCGACAGTCTGTGGCTAGCGGCGAGCGAGTGCAGATGTGCGCTCTGCGTATTCATACCTCACCTATTACAGAGTAAAGCGTGTGTATTATTGATCCTCCGAACACTACAAGTGGCGACGACGGTAAAAAATAATAAGTAATTACAAAAAATTTGTTGGAAAAAAAGAAGGATTAATGCCCTTGCTTGCATACGCTTGGGCAGGCAAATTCGTTACGAATATATTCTATTATGTACGTATTCAAGTAAGTAAAGTGTATAATTACATTACAACCACATAATTTACATGTGGGTACGCCTAACTGCGTGTACTTAAATAACAATTATTTAAGTATTAACGTTTTAAGAACTCGGCAACGAAAGTACCACTGCCAGATTTGTACACAAAATGGTTGTCTAAACATCAAAACTAATTAAATATTTCGAAGGCCACGCAAATCACCTTGTTACAAAGGGCCATGCATCAAGTAACTATTTCAAATAGACCATGAATTTATTGCAACTGGTTACGATATTGCTGTCGGTAATATTATATATAGTAGCATGTGGAAGAGTAATTTATTTCGTTTCTTATTTCAAATAAAGCTATCGAATCACAATAACAATATCCTAAGTTTTGTTGTATTTGGTGGATAATTAATAAAAGCGTGAAACTTCACGTTACCCTTGGAATGACTTGGAAAGAAACGATTCAGAATCTACCCCACGTATTAATATAATGCTGTGGTTAATATTTTCATAATTCAAATACCGTTCTGCAATGAATCCAAAGATTTTATGTTGATAATTATTAACAAGTTACAGGTGTAATTTTGCTTATTAGCTGGCAGTTCAATAGAAATATCATTATGTTCACGCCACTACAGTTCACTTGAAGATCACGCCTATATAATCATTCTAATGAAGAACCTGGAAAATAGCTACGAACAGTGTGTTAGGATATGAGCATAATGGTTAAAAAGTTTATTATACCTTACAACCCTTATTACATAGTAATATTGAAGCATCAATTGGTTAATATCTTAATGCTAAAGCCAATATGAAATATATTGATAACTACGTCAATCGATAGCTACGTCAAGGTTCACGCAGGTTGTTGGGTCTATCCCACTAGTCCCGTTACAAGGTCCGTTGGTTGGACACGCAAACTTTTATACGGCTCGTAAGGAGCATGCAAATGTACTCTGTGTACAAAAAGGCCGCAAAGGCACGCAAATTTAAACAAGGCTCGTAAGGAGAATGCTACTGTACCTTGTGTAAAAAAAAAAGCCCAAATTAGGCATATTATTATTGTCATATACATCTTCTTGCTGGTATAAATAAAAATTAACCCTAGTATTTCTCGGTAGCTTAACCGATTTGACTATGTTTGATTCAAAAATGTTCGTGATGGCTCAAGGATGGCTGTTTTGGGAAGAAAAACAAAGTTCTTTGTAAAGTTACGTGGAATATTTTTATGTTCCGCCAAACTATTAAAGATATCGAAATAGTCTTTGTGAAAGTTATTCGATGTGATGTGTATTTCCTATTAAAGGTCTATTAAAATCGAAAGATGGAGAATACTAAACTTCAGTCTAAATGTCAAAAATATTGAAACGCTTTGTTTGCTAAAAATAAGTAAATAGTAATAATCTAAAATTTTCACCAAACCGAATTAAAATAAAGTACATCCAATCAAAAAAAAAAAAGAATCGTCGAAATCGGTTGGATATTGAGTTATTCGTCCATTATCGCGCACATACTTAATGCAAACTTAAGACTTATATGCTTTTGACAAGGATGCCATTTTCGGATCTTGCTCAAATTTATGTAAAACCACACGGCAAGTGCCAGCTTTCGATTAAAGAAAGAATCATCAAAATCGGTTCACTCAGTCCGGAGTTCTGAGGTAACAAACATAAAAAAATAAAAAATAAAGATACAGTCGAATTGAGAACCTCCTCCTTTTTTTTGAAGTTGGTTAAAAAGGTATTCAACTTATGGGGTATTTACCATAATTAAGTATCATAATTAATTAAGTTACGGAGTAGGCACTTGATTTAGAGTTGCAAGGAATAAGCCAAACTATACATAATTATGTAAGCGATATATTGAATTGCTGCTATGGCAAGTCATTCGAGGTGATGAGGATTATACATACTATAATGTATTCTGTATGGTATGTACAAGTGGTATATAATATACCATAACATGTACTGTCAATTATAAATCAAAACAAACTTAAGTAAATAGCCACGCATACAAGGACTTCAGAAATATTTATATAAAAGATAAATATTCTAAGGCTATACAGTCATATTACTGTTACATAAGTAAAAGCCACGCATACTAGAAGTCCACGCATATTTATAAATTAAATTATAATCTAAGGCTATGCAGCCACGTTGCTGTTACTGAAGTAAAAAGCCACGCATACAAGGACTCAGAAATATTTATATAATAAATAAATATTCTAAGGCTATACAGTCATATTACTGTTACATAAGTAAAAGCCACGCATACTAGAAGTCCACGCATATTTATAAATTAAATTATAATCTAAGGCTATGCAGCCACGTTGCTGTTACTTAAGTAAAAAGCCACGCATACAAGGACTCAGAAATATTTATATAATAAATAAATATTCTAAGGCTATACAGTCATATTACTGTTACATAAGTAAAAGCCATGCATACTAGGAGTTCACGCATATTATAAATTAAATTAATATAAGGCTATGCAGCCACGTTGCTGTTACTTAAGTAAAAAGCCACGCATACAAGGACTCAGAAATATTTATATAATAAATAAATATTCTAAGGCTATACAGTCATATTACTGTTACATAAGTAAAAGCCATGCATACTAGGAGTTCACGCATATTATAAATTAAATTAATATAAGGCTATGCAGCCACGTTGCTGTTACTTAAGTAAAAAGCCACGCATACAAGGACTCAGAAATATTTATATAATAAATAAATATTCTAAGGCTATACAGTCATATTACTGTTACATAAGTAAAAGCCATGCATACTAGGAGTTCACGCATATTATAAATTAAATTAATATAAGGCTATGCAGCCACGTTGCTGTTACTTAAGTAAAAAGCCACGCATACAAGGACTTCAGAAATATTTATATAATAAATAAATATTCTAAGGCTATACAGTCATATTACTGTTACATAAGTAAAAGCCATGCATACTAGAAGTTCACGCATATTATAAATTAAATTAATCTAAGGCTATGCAGCCACGTTGCTGTTACTTAAGTAAAAAGCCACGCATACAAGGACTTCAGAAATATTTATATAATAGATAAATATTCTAAGGCTATACAGTCATATTATTACTGTTACATAAGTAAAAGCCATGCATACTAGAAGTTCACGCATATTATAAATTAAATTAATATAAGGCTATGCAGCCACGTTGCTGTTACTTAAGTAAAAAGCCACGCATACAAGAACTTCAGAAATATTTATATAATAGATAAATATTCTAAGGCTACACAGCCATGTTGCGGTTATATAAACAAAAAGCCACGCATACACGGTGCCCGTAAAGATTTATAATTCAATGTTTAAGGCTACGCAGTCATGTTACTGTTTCATAAGAAAAAAACCATGCATATACGATGTCCGCCAATATTTATAAATCAATGTTCTAAGGCTACGCAGTCATGTTACTGTTACATTAAACTGTTAAAAAGCCATGCATGCACGGTAGCTGCATATATTTACAAATTAATGTTTTAGAGCTATGCCGTTATGAAGATTATTGAAAGCCAAACATGTCTGTTGGATATGAGTCATGTGACACATATTCGAGATGTCTGATGGAGATGGTTCTATCATAATCGGCCAGCCGCATTTCACTGATATGAAATCGTGGGATGAAATAACAAATTGCAGGTTTTCAGAAAGCTACCCCAATTACAATGAATCACAAATATCAAGTACAGAAATGATGCAAGTATTATGTAAGGAATCAAAAACGTTATAATATATTCACATAATTATTTGAGCCAGATTATGACAAATTAGTACAAGTAATTATGAGTTCATGGTAACAGATTCGACTTTTGTGATAATTATATTCATTTTTATTAAAATATAATATAATCCATAATAATTTATTGGATGTTTTATTATTCTTATTGAAATAATATAATGATTCATCCATACAGAAATAAGCACTTGCAGACTCAGAAGATAGTAGTATTTTCATCAAATATCTTTACTTGTAATGTAAATGGTAATCTTTTTGAGCTACCGAAAAATAAAGGAAAATATGTGAAGATTAAGATTTTGTCTCCATAGTAAAGAGACAACGAGGCATTGACTTCCGCAGAGAAGTTCTGCAGAAAAGAGCGCAGGCTGTATTCGTGTAAAATCGACATCAACACTTTTACTAGCGTCAAGTGACGGCTAATGACCAAAAGGTTATTTTTATCAGTTTCCATACTTTTCCACGACAGTATTCAATATGGATACCAAGGGCAAGGTTACCTATTGTTATTATTAAATATACGTTAACAAATTGTTTCGATTTCATTATGCCTGACTCTGCCAAGCGGATACTAAAAAAAGGTTGAATGACAGTGCAGAGAAGTAACTTTAGAGATTTTTCTCTAAAAAGCAATGCAGTCCGCGGCTCGTCGTATATTTCTGTATTACAGATCTATCAAGTTTACAGTGACGTTGATATTGAGGAAGCTAGAAGCACTAGATCTCCATCAAGACGTTGGAGTGGCCACATCACTAAACCGAGTGTACATGCAAGTGTGAGTGACCGTGCACGCAGAAGTACTAACTCACAAAGCATTCTCATAGAGAGTGCTTGATAACGATTGAAATCTCCCCTGGGAAGCAAAGGTAATCTGAATTCGTTTCCTTGACTATGTTGGACTATAAAGGTTCTTTTGCTACTATTTTAAATGTCTTTGTGACCTTAACAGTCTAAACACTGGTAGAATTAAATAGTTTAACAGTAAATGAATTGCTGGCCAATGGTTTGAATTTGTTAGTGACACGAGATGAAAAAATAATATCAGATACGAAAATTGTTTAAAGTTGAGTTCTCATAATGCGCGGAGCGAGTTGTTTGAACTGTAGACATTATATTGACATTATGCATTATGTCTAGTTAAATGAATCAAAATTCTCAAGATTTACGTTTGAAAATTTCGAACTACCTTATAGACTTGAAATATTTTTATTTGCCATCCTCGTTCTTTTCGCTATACTTTGCATAAGTTTGATAAAGATAGAAACAGACCATGAAGCACAGTGACATTAAATGTGGCGCGATGCTTGAGCGCACTTATTAAGTGCTCTCACATTTCGCGATGTTTACACAACACTTATTAAGGCCGATTCGGGCCGCTTCACATTTCAGAGGCGTCATGTATTTGTCGAGCACCTATAAACAGTATCATGATACTGAATGATACGAGATGGAGACTGGGACTCAAGAAAGAAAGTTGTAGTGAAGTTGGAGGTGTATCTGTGTATGGGTGACGCATATTGAACACATAATTATGATTCACTCAATGGATATATATGCATATCGGCTGGGAGAGCCGTGGCAATAGAGGGATTTACTTGAGTTTTTTTTCAGAACTTATGTTGTTACTTTTAATATTTGAAGTAGACGACTGTGGTACGTGGCTTGGGTTAATCTATTTTCAAGGCTACATTTGACGTCAGTTAAAAATACAATTATGATCTACAAGAGTTGTATTTAGTGAAATGCAAGAAGATCTTCATTTGACTTATTATGCTAGTAAGATAATTTTTTTTTATGAAACTTCCAATCACTTCAAATAAAATAGCTTTCACTCTATATATAAACCGTTAGACGGTAGTGTGAGAGACAGGAGTTGATATGTCTACAATTCAATTAGAGAAAAGAGGAGAACAATATGTGGACAGTACAAAGGGAGTTACAGATCCTAAATTGGGTACAGAAAAATATATCGATGAAAATAAGTAACTGAGGCTAACAGATTGATACCAAACTTTAACCCTGCCCTCACATAGCGGTGTGAGTATTTGATGGTGAAAGCGATGTACAGAAACGGGAAACACATGTTATACAACAAAGAAAGTAAACGTTGGATATCAAAGAATTTATTATTTTCAGATCTATATCGATGTTGCAATAAAATAATAATAATATAAAATTCCATTAAAATTGACGGAAATGCTATACTATATATTTAAAACTCATACTAAAAGCATTCTTATGAAAGGGTATTACAACTTACGATGAATGATTATTTTAATGAAAAGACCGCTTGGACATGAGTTTTAAAATATAGATTGTAAGTAGATAATAAGTGCTATCTGTAACTGTGAGTAGGAAAAAAACACCCCGGTAGTTTCTTGCTGCTTCTTCTCCCGGGCCCTTCTCACAGTAGGGCCTTGTTGAAGCATTGGCGTAGCTTGCATGACTTACAAAAAGTGTTTGTAAACCAAACCAATGAAAATAATTGAATTTTATACAATAAAGAAGGGATGTAGTGTCTATGCATAGCGACAGTCTGTGGCTAGCGGCGAGCGAGTGCAGATGTGCGCTCTGCGTATTCATACCTCACCTATTACAGAGTAAAGCGTGTGTATTATTGATCCTCCGAACACTACAGCCTCATTGAAGTATTCGTTCGATTTTGAAAGAAGAACCGGGGCTCAATTTTGAAAATGGAACCTGGAAAATGTGGAAAATGGACACACATTTTGTTCGAGATGTCTCTGTGGTTCTATGTCATTTTACTTCAATGTTTGCCCCTCCCTTTTTCCAGTAGATATACGAGTACATAAATGATCTGCCATATTATATTAAGAAATATGCAGATAATCCTGTTTGATGATGACACTTCTCTTATATGTAAGACGAATAAAAATAAAATAAATGACGATGTAAACAGTGCTCTGTCTCGTTTATCACACTGGTTTACTACAAATAATTTCCTGCTTAGTGCTAAAAAACCTGAGTGTGTAGAATTTTCGCTATCTAATGCACGGAATATTAGTAAAAACCTCAAATAAAATAATAAAATACTATGGAAAATCCACGGTTTTCTTAGGTGTTTTTTTTTTTTTTTTTTTTACTTAAATTAAGTTAATGCTTGACCACAATCCCACCTGATGGTAAGTGGAGATGTGGTCCAGGGTGGTGAGCGCACTAACTAAATAGAAGCCTATTCACTCTTTTATTAGTGTTGCTTTAGATTCTAAACTACAATGGGGCACCTATATAGCAGCTCTCGCGCGTAAGTTAATTAGGTCAGTTTATGCCATTAGAAAGATAAGACAGTTTACTGATGTAGAAACTGCTAAACTTGTATATTTTGCATACTTTCATAGCCTCATGTCCTGAGATATATTGATGTGGGGCTCAGAGGCTAACATTGATGCTATATTTGTTTTGCAAAAAAGGCCAATCCGCGTGAGAAATGTAAAGAAATAGGTATATTAACAATAGGCTCTCAATTTATTTAGACTGTTAATTTACAGTAATAATATATTCATAAAAAACAACTCAGGCATGTTAAAGCAGAAAAGTGATACGCATAATTATCTTAGTTTTACTAGAAACAGACTATAACACATTATAAGTGTCATCGTAATCCTTGAATAGCACTAATAACAAATTGATCACTTATGCGTTACTAACTAATTATTATACAAAAAATCATAAAACCCGACTGTGTAAAAAAAGTTATATTTTATATCCTAAACTCGTACTTAAAGTGAAAAATAATGAAAGGAATAGGTTCCTTTCAAATCATTTTTGTTTACCTATTCAATGATAGCACACTCGATAGGTTTTGAGAAAAAAAATTTTGAAGCAATACTGCGCCAAAAATCAGCCATTTTAATTTATTTTCAATTTTGATATACCCAGTGCCACGTTCACAATTAAGACGAATATAACAGCTCCTCTCGAGCTGAAATCAACCAAGCCGTTTAGGCTACAGAGGGTGCTAAAGAAATATACATACGTATACTCTTAAAACATATATAACCCTCCTTCTGGCGCAGTCGGATAAAAAGGAAGTGAGAGTGTAGATACTAGTTACGTAATCACCAGTTGGATCTCTCGTTAATCACTCTAATTTTTTTTTATGGTTTTGTAAATGTGTTGGGATGGGGTAACTACTTTTGGTTCGTAATATACTGAGTGTAATACAACGTACAAAACCTGTAACTCTAGAAAACTAACATGATAGATTGCATTTTAACAATTCTCAATTCAGACTAACTGAGTAACTTTAATTTATTTAATTTAATTTATTTATTTAATCCACAGGCTTAAAAACTAACATTACAGGTATTCCTAATTCGTTAGTGTGCCTAATTAAGTTTAAATTTACATTACAATTTTAAATAAAATACACTCAGAAAAAAAAAATACACTTACTCATAAAATACACTTATGAAGGCGCGTAAAGCCAAAGCATAATTAGCTATTAATAATGTGTATTCTTCCTCTCACTGAGGATTCTTGTTCCACGCTCTGTTGAGCCACGTTTCATCTTCAATGAATAAAACATTTCGCATTGAAAATTCAAAATTGCTTGTAAATTAAGGTCTTGATCTGAGATTTTTAGTTCACACGTACGTGTCTTTATATTTAGTAAAGGGAAGCAAAACGACCCTTTAACCTTGTAAAACATACAGAAGTAAAGCCATCATCTCCAACACGAACAGAAACTATAACCAATACAACTGAGCTCGAATCTCTTGCACAATGAGGGTAGTGAGACACAATAGTCTACCAGTTGGCTAGCTGCCAATTCGGATACGGTTTTGAGAATATCGAGGAAAACTTGCAACCAGGTTTCCTAAGTAAGGCCTACTGTCCACGGTGCTTCATTTGACGATTGCATGCAAGCTGCATGGTGAAATGTAGGCAATAGGCAAACGCGATGATGCCTCTCTGTAACCGGATTTCATAGGCCTTCTGTCCACGTAGAATTGTCGTTTGCATACAGGTTACTTGTATTTTGCATCGCTGCTTTTTCATAAGTCTATTAAAAGAAAGTGAATATTGATATGGAGCTAATGTTTTGTTTATTTTTACTCAGCAGGTCTAACTGGCGATAAAATTGTGCAGCTTGGCTAGAAAAAAGAAAGGAGCGTAACGTAAGAAAGCGAAGCGCAATACGATGATGACTATGCCGGGAAATCGAAGTGTTTAAAGTAAAATTTTATTTTTGTGTTTTTCTCTCAGCTCTCGACATGTAATTTTAAACTTCTTGTAATTAACGATAGATGATAATATTACAAATATTTATATGATTAAATCACAATGTACTGTACAATGTCGATGCCCATCGTACATCAGATATCTCCATTATTCTCGAACAAAACAAAACTGTCAGCGTCGTAACTCGTCTTTTGTATCGAGTCCCTTATTTCATTATCTGCCTGTACTGGCTTTGTTTCGGTCGCCCATTGTCTACCGCGCGGCATCGGCGGCGGCGGCGGGAGTCCAAGGGAATTGATAAAATATTTTATATGGATATAAAGTGTAAGGCAAAGGGACGTTTCCTCAGGTGGGAGAGACCTTTACGTCATTGATTTAAGGTTTAGGTAAACAG
The DNA here is from genome assembly GCA_963932265.1 of Thymelicus lineola. Classification (NCBI taxonomy): domain Eukaryota; kingdom Metazoa; phylum Arthropoda; class Insecta; order Lepidoptera; family Hesperiidae; genus Thymelicus; species Thymelicus lineola. The sequence continues at coordinate 9,168 of OZ010682.1, read as the reverse complement.
GTTAGTATTGTGACAATTTCTAGCCGCAAATTATATCGTGAAACACAAAGTAGCACTGTAGTTCCGCGATTTGACGATATTATTATAATTATGTGTTTATCTATAATTTCATTATTTTTCTTAATTGTTTTTTTTTTTTCATGAATTTTAATTTGTATCACGAGTAATTGTTATGATTAATGTCTTCGATTAGGCTTTTATAATGGCCCCTTTATCGTTTAAAGAAAGTATGAGCAATTTTTAAGATAATCTCTGAATTTTTCGAAAGGACAAGGTGTGTTTAACCAACAGAACTGGCGGTCATAGGTTAAAGAACAAATTATAAATTGGATATCATATCAAGATTAAATAAAATATAGGTAACTGACTACTTTAGTTTGGTTTGGTTGGACTTTAGTAATGCTACGAAACTGCTACGAGATTTTATAAGTTTGTAGCAAGTGCTACGAATAGCTACAGTACAAGCTTTAGTTTGGTTATGAGTGTTTTAAGAAAACTGTGTATCGTTCAATAGCTTTGAGATCTTACTTTATAGGTACGAAAACACATGCAGCGAGGGACTTACTTTTATTAGTACTTTTTTTAGTGTTTGCAAATATCTTACCAATATAGGTAAGAGAATGACAATTTGTTAAATGTACGTAACTTTGGAGTGAACATTTGTAAAGTGATATTCAACAGTTTCCAAGAACAACAAAAACACTCTCAACGCCACACCAACCATGTACGGACGGACTAGAACTAACATGTTTTTAGAGTTATCTCGCGCGCGCCGCGTGTCGTCTGCTGTGAATATCTCAACGGAAGGTGTACAATGAGCAGATGCGACAAAAAGAAATGCGCCCTGTTCCAGAATATATTATACGAGGTGTTACTTTTCTCACTTTTCTTACTTTGTCACTTGCAGATATTTAATCGTTATAACAGAATGCCGTTACACGTAACCTTTACCCCATATCTTGTAACCATATTACGTTGCATCTGTTGTATTTGAGTAATATCCTTGGATAATAAACACTTCGAATTAAAAGCAAATTAATTAATTGCAGATTTTTATTACCAATTGACATTACAACTCACAAGTGACAATTTTACATTTCCGGCAAAACCAGTGTTGCACTTTACAAATCATACAGATAGTAAATATTTTATAGTTAATGTTACAACAGCATCAAAGAAGTTTCCCAGTACGGAATTGCAAACTGTATGTAACTCATTGCGCGGCTACCGGGGTAATTGATTTACGTCGGAAGTAGTCAAAACCCAGTGGATGTAGTGTAATGAAATTACGTATCACAGGATGCCCGATGTGAGTCGACAGACAAAGACTGTGTTTGCGTCCGGCCGAGAGGGAGCGTCAGAGGTTAGAGCGCTTAATAACAAAATTATGTATTTGGCTTGTAGTTTAAGCTACAGGAGGGAGAGAACACACTTGTTCGCCAGTGTAGGGTTTTTGCGCGGCTTGCGGAAGAGTGAAGTTGGATAACTCTTCTAATATTTATGGCTGAAGGGTGAAATAACGGAAGTTGGAAAGTGCAAACGAATTTATAACATAAAAACTGGGCAAGTGCGTATCAGGCCACGCGTAATCTAGGGTTTTGAGTAGTAAGGTTATCAACTATTACTCATTAACTACTTATGCTAACATAGCCGTGATAATTTTCCTTGTAAATTCATCATAATATTACCTATTTTGGAGATTTTTTTCACTTGTCCAACTCCAACTGTTTAAACGGCAGGGGGGGATACCAGAACTAACCGAAAATTTAAAGTAAGCATTTTAAAGCCAAAAATTTCGCAAACGGACCCCTAATTTCCAAAATGGTCTTAAAAGAATACACACTAAAGGATACGCGACGAATAAAAATTAAACCTCAAGTTACCTGTAGGGGAGAAACACATACACTCGCAATTGAATGATAGTTTCCAGGCACCGCGAGCGGCAGTCGCTTGGACCACCGCGTAGCTGCATCGAATTCAATTAGAGCGAGACGCCGGCGCTGCCATTCGTACAGCGCCAGCGATACAATATACGGCCTGACGTATTTACACGTCACGACACGATTAATCGCCAAAATGGAAATAACAATCGTTTTTTGGCCACATTGGTCCAGCCTAGAAAACTCAACCTAATCCCACGCCGTAAAACCAAAACGTAAGAGGTGAAAAAAGCCGGTTGGCTTGGTGGTAGGATTTTATATAAATATTACCGGTATTACTCATTTTTGTTAAACCTGCCTGGACAGCTACCTCTTGCTTCTTAATTCAGCCACTAAACAACTTGAGTTTAAGCGCAGGAGCTTAAAAAACTTTATTTCTTATTTCATCTCGTTTCTTTGTCTTTCTTGGTCGGCAGCGAATCGGTCATGCTTGTGTTAGGCATAACGGATGTATTGGCGACGAAATTCGCATCTTTTCTGGCTATTTACATTGAAACATTTCCGAGTGTGGTCAAGTAAACGTGGCAGCTAATTAACATGGGTACCATAATTTTATTCTCTTCATATCAACCCACAGATCAATAAATAAGGGTATTTATTATTTATTGATCTGTGTATCAACCCTTAACTGGACTTAAGATATTTTCCATTACTGATGCAAATTATATAGAAGCTTTTAATATGATCGTAACTGAAAAATTGTGGCAGTGTCAGATTTATTTTGCTTCTACCACACCCAATGTTCCGTTGGGATGAACAATACTAAATATAAGAATGTAAAAACCTATCACTGCTTCGCAAACGGTCAGATTTGATGCTCACTAATGCGCAGCCGAAAACATCATTAAAATATTATCAGTGTGAAAAAATTTCACACTGATAATATTTCTGATATTTTCTGATAATAATATTTTCTGATAAGCTTTCATTGTTAGCACTAAGCTCATAAGTCTTGGTAAATATTTTTTGTGAAAACTGTAATATCAAAACTGACTAGTAAAATTAAAATGTAAATATAAAAATAATCTTCTAAATACTGACAAACTGTTCAGAAGAAACTACTATATTTTTTTTTTAACGTGATAACGTTTTAAAGACGATGAGCCTGAGAGGCATTCACGAAAACCGAGTAACGTCACGGAAGCGCGCGCAGCATTAGAGAGAGAGGCACGCTAGACCGGCCGTCTCTCTCCCACTCAAGCGTAATTGGTCCGCTTGGAAGGCATTTTTCATTTCATTTTTATTTTATTTTACAATCTTTTGAAAAGAAATGATTTCTCGTAGCTCGTACGTATTATTATTATATGAAAACGAAAATCTACAATAGCGTCATCTCTGTTTATAGGTATGAACTACTTGAAAGAACTTTACACAGTACATCGACTCGGACTTTAGTTGTAGTCAAGAAAATCACAGATGTCGCGCAGCTCCTGATATTTAAAACGATTTAAACCAAATTTTCAACTCAAATATGTTTAAAATCGTATAGTTAGTATGAAATTTAATATTATAATCTAGCTAGATACGCAGGTCGCGGTGGCGCGTCAAGCCATGTTCAAGCTGACACAACTGGCGAGTAGCACCGCGGCTCCGTGCGTAAGGCTTCCATTACGTTCTTACATTACATTATTTATATCATAAATTATTCTTCTACGAAATAGACGTTATCACGTAAAACCATTGTCCGTAAACCGACTTTACAGACAACCAATTTTTATGCTTTGAGCAGGCAAACGAGCAGACGGGTCACCTGATGGTAAGTGATCACCGCCGCCCATGGACATTAGCAACACCAGGGGCGTCATCAACGCGTCGCCGGCCAAGAAGATGACGATAGACCCGCTTCTTGAAGGACCCCATGTCATAGCTTAGAGGGAACACCGATGCAGGTAGTTTGTTCCACAGCTTACACGTGCGAGGTAGGAAATGACGTGAGAACCGGACTGTGGACGAACGCCAGGTATCCAGATAGTGTTGATGGAACCTGGTACGTGGTGTGCGGTGACGAAAATTAACTGCAGGTAGTAACCCAAACAGTTCTTCAGAACATTCCCCATTATACAGACGGTAGAATACGCAGAGAGAACCTACATCTCTCCTCAACTCAAGCGATTCTAATTCGTCTGTAAGCTTGGGATCGTCGACAAGACGAATGGCTCGCCGTTGAATTCGGTTGAACGGATCCACTTGGCCAGCTGGGGCTCCGGCCCAAAGGTGGGAGCAGTACTCCATGTGTGGTCGAATTTGCGCCTTATAGAGCATCAACCTGTGCTTAGGCGTGAAGTACTGCTTAGCTCTATTGAGCACTCCCAATTTCTTATTAAAGAGTAATGTAAAGTGGAGTCGTGTCGTGTGGTGTGCAGCAGCCGGCAGCGGGGTACTGTCGCTGCGCATTCCGCTGTGTGCTTTCATTTAAGGTAATACGCTTAACTGACACTCCACTGCACACTGATACTGATATTTATGCTATTTGAACATAATTATGTGAACATTTTCTGTTGTGCAGCTTCCACTGAATGTTTGGCATACACTGTAGTATAGCCCCATCTGGCTAATGCAGAATGCGTTATAGAGAGGGAACGACATCTCGTAGAACATTAAAATTTGTTTTAATTTTAATAATAGTTTTATCATTTCTTGTCACATTTCTGAAATATTTTTAAAATATCAAGTTTCTTACTACACACTTCGAGCATTTTGAAGCTTATAACTACATTTGTGAAAGTTGCAGCAGTATTTTTTGCTACTTCTAATTTACTGATTGATCTAATATTTATTCATTAACGCTAGACCAAGAGCCCAATGGTGAATGGCGATGTAGCCATAAAATGTAAGTGAAGTAACTCTGCGCATAGAAACCCATGTAAAATTACATAACAAAATAATTGAGCTGATCTGATGATAATCTTGAAAGAAAAAAAATTTGATAAAAACGGATCATTGTGATATGGTGATACTCCAGACGGGACCAGCTCGTCAGCTCGTTTGCCGGCTATTTACAAAAAAATTCAATGGGTACTGACGATTCGGATTTGATGATACAGATATTTTGGCTCAGTTACATGGATCGTTATCACGGTGAAACACAAAGCCTGACTTAAAACCAGATATTATTTAATCTTAAAGCAAAAAATTTTTTTGATAACAAAGAAGACAAAATTAATTACTGTGAAATATTTATAATGTTATAATGAGCCGAATTTACGTAAAGTGACACCTGATTATGACATCGAACACTGTGAAAACGTCGTGTGGGTACAGTATAATACGAAACATTTACATATCATATTCCCCTTTAAATTTCAACGTGCTACCCACGGTCGGATCAAATGAATAAGTGCATAATTGAAAAGGTTGGTCTTTCGTTACAAAATTACCCAATTACCGACCGCGGTCTCTCACTGCGGTGTGCGGCGCCACACTGAGACACCACACACAAACACACATACAACTATGTTCTGAATTATTTTATATGAAAAAGTCATAAAATGTCACTTACTATTGTCTATGTATATGTATATTTATGTCATTCCATTCTAGAGGTAGGGCAGACAAGACTATGTAGAGGCAGTTTTGCAGCGATTTGTATCTTTCACTAGCTATTGTCTTGACTTTTTAAAACTAAGTATACTTTAATTTAAGTTATTTTAAATGCTATTTTAATTGTATACAAATGGTAATGTGCCTAATAAAATATTCTACATAAAAATCTGCCATCTTCATAGTATGTCAAATGAAATAGTACCATGAAATTATACGGAACGAAATTCGCATTTTTCTCCCAAACCACTGGCGTTACAAGAAAAAAGCATGTAACATAAAATGTCAGTCTCCTTAAAGGCTACAACTCTATATGAAACATTTTTTTTTAAATCAATCTTTTGCCAAATTAACATGTGAACTTGAAAATAAAATATTCTGCCTATGATATTTGTTATAAGCATGTTGAAATACATAGGTAAAATTCAGTGCAATCGGAGGTATGACTAAAAGGAAGTACACCCTTATTTTCCACTGACTCCTAGAAAGCACTTAACTCAATAAAAATAAAATTATAATAGGTTATCGTGTTTAGAAATATTGACTTACTAAAGCAACCAATAAGGAAATACAATTCGAGGAAATAAAAATACAGTCTCTTATTGAAGTTAATTTTTATGACGAGGGTATCGCCGAGCCGCGGGACGCGTCACGCGCAGATGTGCTTTCTGTTATAATATACTCGTATATGACGTATTCGTTCTTAATATAATAGATTTATCTTATCTATAAAAATATTAATTTATGCAACTGATCGATGTCTGTAAATGGAAGATATTTGAGAAAAACTGTTAAGTACTAGGTATTTAACGGATTAAAACTTACTTTTTTACCTATTGTCTGTTTAGGTCTGCGTTTGTTCCGGTTGATTTCAAAAACGGCTTTAACGATTTGGATGTGATTTTCACTGATTACTGCAGTTAGTTTGGGTTAACATTTAGTATTTGTTATTTCAATCAACATAAATAAAAATAGGCTGTCTATGTACTTAAATAGGTTTCCTTATATAATTCTAACAGCAATATAATATAAAACTTTTCCCACTAATCTAGATAGATTTCAAAAGGATTGTACCATGGAATCCAATAAGGAAAATCTAAATAATAGACTCGGACGTTCCAGTGCACTACAAAGGGAATGGGAAGGGTCTTAAAACATAAAGAAGACGGGCGTTAAGAATTACCATATTGTCTGCGAGATTGCCACTATGATACTGAAAATCGTTAAAAATTCTTCTCACGATAAACTTTTCTTTGTACTCAGCTAATCAAAAATTAAAACATAACAGTATCTTTATGATCAAAATATTAATGTAGGTAGTATTATCATCCCTCCCTCGCCAGTGCTAACGACGAGGCTTATAGCTTGGCTCATGTGCATAACTCTTAATGAACTTGAAAAGCTTTTAGAAGCTTACATCAATTATTGACAAGGGTAATGTGATGCTAATCCGTACCGAGCGAGCACGTTTAGATAATTACTTAGGAAATAGCTACCTATGTTATTACAATATCACTTATACATTCAACTAGGAAATCGCCCTCGCTTCGCTTGGGGAAAATAGTACAAAAAAAATATAATATTACCTATGTTACCCGGGGATAGTGTAGCTTCCCAACAGTGAAAGAATTTTTCAAATCGGTTCGGTAGTTTCGGAGCTTATTCAATGCAAACAAACAATCAAATATTTCCTCTTTATAATACGAGTATTAGTATAGATATATACTGAATGCTATATATTATCCATTAAAATTTATCATAGTAAATATTTTTGAGCGCCTCCGTGTTTCTGAAGGCATGTTAAACTATGTTCACAAATCTACTGAACCTATAAACATAGTAATAATCTTAGAATAAGGAATAAACGTAATAGTAATAAAAGTAAACATGTCATTCATTATGTCTTGAACTGGCTGGTATATATAAAACATCTATTCTATGTTTTATATATACTTGCTGTAAATGCGGAGAAGTAGCGTTTCATTTAATCACCTATCAAATTGACACCTTGACAGTACGTTCGGAACCGGAAACAAGGGGGAGAGAATGAAGAAAATGTGTTCTCCCCACAGCCTTCCCCGCCGCCGTCCTGCGTGTCTCTCCCACGACAAAGCAGCGGAGAGGTATGGATAGCCGGTTTAAGATCGACGAACACCGTTTCCCTCTCAGTGCTTCGTTCCACTCAGTGATTTCGTACAATCGACACAGCGAGACGTTATTAATATCGACTCAAGATATCCTCATTGAATTTCATGATTCTGTTTATTTGAACACATCACATCTTTACAACTATATTCTATAATGTGGCGGTTCTAGCCACTAATAACTGCAAAGTGGCTATGTTCAATGTTCCAATCAGAATACTGTGGTCGCGGCAAAATAATAAAAAGTAATTTCATCTGATCAGCGTCAAGCGGCTGCTGACTTACAGTATAGAAAAGAAAACCACTGCATTTTACAATATATTGCAATCAAATTACAATCTTGTCATGTCTGCTATCGTAACAAGAGCGTCTGCTTGCTCAGAAAATTGACATTATTTTCTGTACTAATTATGTAACAGTGCAATCATTATTTTTTAAGTATCTAAATTATTACAACTTTATGAGATGATTTTAAATAAATAATTAATTATTGTTAAGTGTAAAAAAACCTAATTAAATATGATTAGCGCCATCTATATTATTGCAGAAGTATTAAAATAAGACAGCATCAACTCGTTCCGCCAGACACCCCTTTGCAAACGCCGGAATTTTGTTGTGCTAGCTTCAGGAACAATATAGTTTTCACATGTGCTCATAGATGGCGGTAATTGCCGAGTATCGTTACGGTTCAACGTCTGTTGTGGAAAAAGTTCCACTACTCGCGTACAGATGATGCGGTTGTAGCCTGGGTTGTATGAATCAAAACTGAATGTAAAATTATTATCAGTTTTAGTGGCTCCTAACCAATTTTAGATTAGATTTAGAAAGATTTACATATAAAAAGCAAGATAATTAAATATTCATTAGAGTAGCAAAAATAACAGGACAAATTGGCTACAGAAATTTCAGTGGCGCCAACTAACGATGATGGCTGTAAATTTGCAGAGGTAACTTTAATCGTAATTTATTTTACATAAATTATTAAAGGTGGATCTTATTATTTTAGGGTGTATTATTTTGCGAGTATTATTCTTTACCTTTTGTGTTAATTCTGTTTTACCATTCTTTATATTTCAAAATACAACACTTGAGACCCTTAATTTTTAAATTAAAAGGGTGAAAGGGATTACCCGGAATTCTAGTATTTTGTTTTTCCCAGGAGGTAATCTACGGGCGGGAGCAATCAACAGTGCCTGGTTTCTTCTATTGAAGGTCCCTGATCTCTACACAACACAGAGTGCACTCGTCTTAGGTAGCCGTAGGTAGTTCTAAAAATCAACCGTAAAACTTTAAACATGTTCTAGGTTAGGTTACGATTGTCGGGTAACACACTTTTTAACTGACTTCAAAAAAAGGAGGAGGTTCTCAATTCGACTATATTTTTTTATGTTTGTTACCTCAGAATTTTCGACTGGTGTGAACCAATTTTGATGATTCTTTTTTTAAATAAAAGCCGGTGCTTGTCATGGTCCCAGTTTAATTTGAGCGAGATTTGATTGTGGCATCCATGAGAAAACCATATAAGTTTCAAATTTGCATTAAGT